>JAVQJF010004404.1:0-12850 GCA_036023855.1 Gadopsis marmoratus
CCGTCAACCATCTGTTTTATTACCCCCCCCCCCCCCCCCCCCCCCCCCGGAATGAATGGCGAGGCGGCAGGGAGTGCTGACTGTGGAGTCACACTCTCTCTGCAACACACATCTTCTGAAGGACTGTCCTGCTGTCACGGCCAACCAGGAGCAGATATTAATAGCTTTGCTCTGCAGACTGTCTCACACACACACACACTGACATACGCTCAGCGATGCTTCTTGCGAACGCAGACAGGACACACAGGATTAGGAGGATTTGTTGTTTGCCCGTGTGTGTTTCTCTCTGAGCTCACACACAGCAGGGCGACACAAGACTTAAGATCACGTTCGGTAGCTCTTCCGCTTCATTTTGAAATGTTTTGCGGGTCGGCCGTTTAATCCCAGGGCCGGTGGTTCGATTCCCGCGTCCTCCTGTCCACATGTCGAAAAGTCCTTGGGCTAGACACTGAACTCTAGGCTGCCCCCGGTGGATGCCAGCACCTTCCAATGTATTTAGCAGGTGCTCACCTCATTCCCTGGCTGTAAGGCACCGCAGTCACAGTTCACTTGGCTGAAAGTGGTAACTAAGAACATTTAGGTTTAAGTACAATTTGGGAATTATTGGAATTTTGTTCTTTTTCTTTTTTTTTTTGAGAATAAACCTGTTGAGATGCACCATCTCATTTTAATAGATAACCCACAGGAACAATGACCCAAACTACAAAAATAAGATCTTAAAAGTTGATTTTGAACTCCTTGTGGTCACACTGATCTACCTGCGTCGCCCAGTAAAATGCAGTTTATTTAAATAAAGTTACACTCAGTCTGGCTGCATTAAATGCCTAAAAGAGCTTTTAGTGTTTGAAAAGAATAAAATTAGGATTCAGTGTATTACTATCAGTTTTTATTCATTGTTCCCTGATGTTTTTTTATTCCAGATGATGAGTACAGGCTATTTAAAAGGAGTTGCTGTCCAGGCAGGCTTATTGAATCGGCTGGTAAAAGAGCTTTTATAAGGTAGTTCTATGATTTAACCAGCAGTTTTTAATCTGCTGTCTTCTGAGTAATAACTGGACGTTTAATCTTCATAGTCAGAAAAGCAGCTGCTGTTGTCGTACCACAGTTTAACCACGACTCTGACTTCACAACTTTCTGTCCTCGTATTTATTTATTTTTAAATGAACAGAATTAGATTTAATTATACAGGTTGTGTTTGTGTTTGGACGCCTTTAGTTCTGCGGCGGAGGCCGTGTGTTCACCTCCGTCGGCCTCGGGCCAAAGAACAATTGATTAGATTTTGGTGACGGTCTGGATCTGGGATTTCGACTTTTAAATAATCATTCATAAATATTAAACTACGTGATAAAAACACTTTCTCGGGGTTTGCTGGAAGGTAAAGAAATCAATTCCACTCAGACTTTAACGACAGAGATATCTGTGGCTGTAAATACACGCTAGAAAGTTTCCTCCCTAAACAGAAAAACAACCTGCAGAACTTGAGATGACAACACTGAAATTAAGTGTACTAGAATTAAAGTGCTGACTCGTCCTTCCCCCCATCTTGCAGGCGATAAGTACTGGGTGTTTAAGGAAGTGACGGCTGAGCCGGGGTACCCTCACAGCCTGGTGGAGCTGGGCAGCTGCCTCCCCAAAGATGGCATCGACACGGCGCTACGCTGGGAGCCGGTTGGAAAGACCTACTTCTTCAAAGGGGACCAGTACTGGCGCTACAACGAGGAGAAGCACACGGCCGACCCAGGATACCCCAAACCCATCACCGTGTGGAAGGGAATCCCGGACGCACCGCAGGGGGCCTTCATCAGCAGAGAGGGATGTGAGTGAATCAGACATGGGAACATTTAAACCATGGAAACAAAAGAACGTGTGAACATGTAGATACGTTCGTAGGCAAAGGATGAAAGTAAAGGTGCGACGAGTAGAAATGATCTGCCACTTTAAAGGTGGGGTGGGGGGGGGGGAATCCAAGTTACGCTGTGTACATGTCTGGGGCTTTTATTGTTAAGGTTGTGAAAGTTTCACTATTGGAATGCTACGCTTGAAACTGACGTGAGATCAGCTGATTGTTCTACTAAAGATGGTTCGCTCGCTCCGCTGATTTGCTGATCGCACAGCGGTGTGACAGAGTGGAGCGTCTTCCCTCACAAAAGATCTTTAATCGTGTTCACAAGATGCTTATGTTTTCTGAATTGATATTAATTAGCGTTAATTAACGGTCAGCACCGGCCGAACGTGAGAAGCTGCCCGAACATCTGTTGGCTCTGCTGTAAAGTTTGGCCAACATGCACCTCCCGTCTCCTTCAGTATTAGCAGCTCGCTGCCTGTTCAAACTTAATTTAATTAATTTAAAGTCGACGTCATCCTGTCCTGCTTCAGAGCGCTATTTCATCATTTAACCTCGGCCGTACAGTGATGCAGGGCGCCGGGTATCCTTGTTGTACTATATCCTTGTTGCTATAAATGAAAAATTATTACAGAACACATATCTATAATATAAATTACAGAACACTTAACTGAAGAATAAATGGACAAAAGGAACCAAGAAAACATGAAATACTAATATTAGCTGACACGTAGATGCACCACTTATCTTAGCGTTTTATCACAGCTGTGTGTGTGTGTGTGTGGCTGGTAATGGTATCTCACACACGGCTTCCTGTTTGTCCTGCAGGGATTACGTAACGCTGGGACTGAAATACTGTAGCCGCCGTGTCACAATAGAAATGTTACTGTCTCTAATGAGATTCAGAGACCTACCTGAGCTGAGCGAGGGGAGCCGAGGACACTGGGCGATGTCTTCAGTTTAAGAAGGAAGCTTTGTATTAAAGAGTGACAGACAGTGTTTGTACACCAGCAGCACCACTTCACCGGTGGAGCCACCCGTGAATGTTCTGTATTTATAAACCGTGTTCCACAATGTAAAAGTCATTCTCCCCCTCCGTGTCCCTGTCCCATGTCAGACTACACCTACTTCTACAAGGGGAAGGAGTACTGGAAGTTCGACAACCAGAAGCTGACGGTGGAACCCGGATACCCAAAGTCCATCCTGCGCGACTGGATGGGCTGCGAGCAGTCGGACATGGAGCGCTCCGGCAGCAAGGGTAACCGCGGAGACCGCCAGCTGCCCCTCGACGACGTGGACATCATGGTGACCATCAACGACGTCCCGACGACAGTCAACGCCATCGCCGTGGTGATCCCCTGCGTTCTGTCGCTGTGCATCCTGGTGCTGGTGTACACCATTTTTCAGTTTAAAAACAAAGGAGTGCAGCAGAGCACCATGACGCAGCACTACTACAAATACCCTGTTCAGGAGTGGGTATGACAGGCAACCTCGCTTTGAAGAGGTCAAAGTTCATGGGTCGAGGGCGTCGTGTTGTTGGCTAGCTTCTGTTGGCTAATGGCCAAGAACGCTAGCGAGAAAACCCCCAAAAAAACAATGGAAAGTCTGCTGAAAGACGCTAATTGTGCTAGCTAGTGAAAATGCTCTGCCGGAGTAGATTTAGATGTTGGCTCGGAGTGTGTGAGAGCGAGACGGAGACAGATTTGTGCACTTCAGTGTAAAACAGGAAGGATTTTGTGTTTTCCCGCTCTTCTGAAGACGGTGAGAACGAGTCCAGGACGATCCGACTGGACTGAACAGCAGAGTTTTTTCAGTCTTGCCCTCAACTTCAAAGTGAAACGGTGTCTTAATGAACGATACTGAACCTTGACTACTTCTTCCCGGACCTGAGCGATTCTTCTCCTTCTCAGTGAAAACAAAAAGAAAAGAGGATTTGGGGCAGAAAGAATTTGCTCCTTAAAGCCAGACACCACCTCCAAGCTTGTACACGTGAACTGCTTCAACTATTAAGTCAGTAATGAAGAAAAGAAAAAGATTTAAAAAAGGTTTAAAAAGATCAAACTTGAAAATAAACTTTAGGTAGAAAGGCCATAACAAAAAGAAAACCAAGGATCTCTCCGTGGATCACAGAATTTTGTTGAATTTATTTTTTACCTGTACGGAGATTTAAAACTGTAAACCTTTCTTCTCTCTTTTCTCACCACAACAAAACATCTTCGTCACCATTAACTCAGACCTTCTCCAACGTTAAACTCCCCTCAGCCAGTCACAGCTTGGCCTGGTGGGTTTCTGGCAGATGTAGAATAGCAAGTCGTCAGCGTATAATGATAGAATACTGACAGTTCAACAGCCTTATCTCTGTCAGGCCTAACACATTGGCTCATATTTGACAAGCTGCACACAAACCGCGGCCGGTACTTATCAAACTGCCAAGAAGGAAACTTTACTCCTACTCACAGACTTTTTAAGGGATCTCCAGAGGTGTCTTATGTTATTTACGAGCGATTGTGAGCGGTTCTTAAGCAGGTAAATACACCTTCTGAGACATGTTTTTGGTGATTGTACAAAATATAAGGGGTTATGATTTAATAACACTTTCGGGTTTTAACCTACTACTTGCATTTTATTTTAAACATTGGTATAGCGGTGTTGCATAGTGGTGCAAACAACAACAAAGCTGATATTTACGTTCCATTTCTTTGACATACCTTTTCTACCAGCAGCCGAAAATCTTGCAGTAGAATTATAGTTTAGTAATAATTAATAATATTACATTTTTATGAAACATTGGTACTTTCACACAAATAGAATGGAACCTTTAAATTCCATATGTTTTTGCACATATATTATAACTATAAGGATGTTTTTGTTTTGGACAATATGCCAGCTGTGTGCTAAGACCTTGTCTGATTGGCTCTTCCTGCTTGTGATTAATCAGCTTTTATACGTTCTTACCCTTTGCTGTAAGTAGGAGTAAGTTTCTTTTTACATGAACGCTCACGCTCAGGAAAGACCCTTTTTTTGATCCTAGATTGCGTCTACCGAGCGTCTTCATGTGCAACTCTTGGAAGTTTGATATAAACAGACCCTGAGCTGAAACTACTCACTTTAGCTTGTTCCTTCAGTCTGTTGCTATTCTCTTCTTTGTGTTAGTTCCTCTTTCCACACTCTAGCGAGGAGATGTGAAAGAGAAAGTAAAGAGACTGGGAGGCAGAATAAAGCAGGGTTTGAGTAGACAGAAGGGGAGGGAGGGATGCACAGAGGATATATGTGGGTCTGTATTAGTATGCTGGCTGTGGCGCGGCGACATCGGCCGAGCTTAATGAAGTACTTCTGTTCACAAAGCTCTAATAGAGGCTACTCGCCCTCCACATCCCTCGCTTTAATCCCACTGTCCTCCCGTCCATCTGGCCTCTCGTCTGTCGGTTCGCTGTCGCTCGCTGCTTACTTTGTCTTTCTCTACATCTTCTTAGGTTCAGCACCTCAGTTTTTTTATCCAGTTGGTTCACGCTCAAGTCAGCTCAGCCAGGCTGCGTTCATTATGATTTTAATAAGTGCTTTTATTGTTGGTTGAAATTAAGGAGCTTTGTCAAAAGTGCCAAAATGTCCTGTTGCCTTTGGCTCTAAATTGTCGACTTTTAGTCCTCAGAAGGATTTCGGCGACACATTTCAAGGCACGGCGAGTTTATTTACGTGGCACCATTCAACACCAAGACAATTCAAAGTGCTTTACATAAGATATTAAGAAAGGTAGGGGGAGCAAAGAAACGCGCAATATAAAAGATATATTTAAATAGAATTTAAGAGTAAAATAATATAGTAGATAAGAAATTAGCTAAAATAGAATAAAACAGGAGAATAAGCTTACGCTACAGTGTAAGATATGAATAAATAGTCCCAAATTTAATTTCATAAAAGCCAATGGCAAAAAGAAAAGTCTTAAACTGTGATTTAAAAGAACGGAGAGTTGGAGCAGACCTGCAGCATTCTGGGCGTTTGGTTCAAATATGTGGAGCGTAAACACTGAATGCTGCTTCTGCAGGTTTAGTTTAAGCTCCAGGGACAGTAAGCAGACCTGATCCCAGGTCCATCAGAAAGGTCCGGACGGGTTCATAACGGAGCAGCAGGTCAGAAATAAACCATTCAGTGCTTCATAAACCAACAGCAGTATTTTAAAGTCAGTTCTTTGACACATAGGAAGCCAGTGTAAAGATCTGAGAACTGGACTGATGTGGTCTGTGGTCCTGGTCTTAGTGAGGACTCTGGATCAGCTGCAGCTGTCTGATTTGAGACCAGTAAAGACAGTGTTACAGTAGTCAAGCATACTGAAGATAAACGCATTAAAGTTTTTCTAAATCCAGCTGACACAGAAGTCCTTAATTCATGATATATTCTTAAATATCTGAGTGGAATGATTTTGTAATCGTCTTAGCGTGGCTTTTGAAATGTAGGTCTGAGTCTAGGACTACACCGTGATCTCTGGCCTGGATTGTGGTCTTTAACGTCAGCGACTGAAGCAGAGCACTGACTTTTAATGTTTAGCTCCAAAAACAATTATTTTCTTGTTGTATCTCTGTTTAACTGGAGAAAGGTTTGACCAGCAGTGACCAGTCACCTGGTCAAATCATCTTAAATCTGTGTGTCGTCTGCATAATTATGGTAAGATATTTAGATGTTTTCTACGGTTTGAGCTAGTGGGTGCATGTAGATGTCGAGGCCCAAGAATGGAGCCTTGGGGAACTCCACTTGTCATTTTTTTTGTACACTCAGATCTGTAATTATTAATTGATCTAAAATAGTCCCCACTCAAATAGGATTTAAACTCGTTTAGCACTGTGCCAGAAGGTCCCACCCTGTTGTCCAGTCTGTCTGGTAATGTGTCTAATCACAACCCCTCGTCTGATATTGGGCGGGTTTGACCTGTCGAGGCATTTTTGTAAACAACCAAGATGGCTGCCGCTGATATGGAATGTTCCGAATCCGCTATTGCATCAGTATTAAACAAACTGGACGGTATATTTTCTCTAAAATAAAGCTTCTGTTGAACAGACGGATGCTTGCCGTACTTCAGACATGATTCACTCAGCGCTACGTCACTCGTTTCGTTGCTCTGATTGGTTGTAGGTCTATCCAACTGCGCCCAGAGGCATTTTGGTCTGGCAGGTTTTCGAGAGGTTTCAGACTAATTCACATTTGAGAACTGGTCCGGTGATGTCAGGGTAATCGCAAAATGTGTTGCGACATGTTTCGCTTTTGACGAGTTGTGTTGGAAAAATGAGCTAAAATGTGTTTTAGTGTGATCAAAATTTAAAGTCATTTACAATTAATTAATCAATTAGTACAACAACCTGCCAACGGACCGGTTTTATATCAAATATATTGGATAACACCATGTAATTTTGACTCTAACCAACCGGGTGTCAGGTATGGTCCCTTTTCCAATCTCAGAAAGACAAATTAAGGTTTGATAGAACAGATCAAACTCTCTCTTGGTTGGGCGGCTGGTTTGGGACGCCAACATGTAACATGTTGACCGTGCAGAGGGAGCGATGCACAAAACGGTAGACTTGAGTCATCTTACGTAACACACCTTCTTAAACCGCAGCGCTGCAGTTCCATCTCAGCACGCTTTGCTTAGACGCACAATATTAACTCCCGTGTGACTCATAACGCCCAGCCGTGACCTCCGACCCCAGGCTGAAAATCACTTTTGGAGGGCAAGACATCCAAACATCACTGTTGATCCACTGACTGTCTGTATAACTCATTTCAGTTAAAGATTTAAACGCCTCATTTCAAGGGGGTTAATAAAACGGTTCATTAAAGATAATGAACCGTTCCTTTAAAACCTCGCTGGATTTTTATTTTTAAATGCGCTGTCATCGGGCATTATCTTGTTCCTGAAAGACTTTTTTGACTTTCCTATCCACATATTCATCCACACAAGTAATGCAGTAGGTTGCGGCGTCACTTTCAAGGCTACTGTAGACTTCGTGAATTTAAAAGGGCACATAACGCTGCCTCCGTCTCCCCTTTGTTCCCGTTGGCTCAGCGTTGTTCGCCGAGCTCTCTGTCCTGCAGGAAGTGAATGTGTTCTCGGCGCATATCTGTGCAATTACTCGCTGCTGTCGGGAGCAATTCAGCACAAATCGATGTCGTTCAATAGGCTGCAGCGTGTGGGGGAAAGAAAACGCATATTTGTTTCCTGAGGTTGTACAATAAACACAGAACAAGACATTCTGCTCCTTTTTACCTTTAAGCCTATACACAGCGTGCAGAAGCTGTCTGCTGGGAGTTGGTGGAGGCACGAATGTCTATCCAAAGAAAATTGCCTATTGGACCAAACTTGTCTTTCTCTTTGTATTTTCTCAGCTTGAGTTTGATGGTCTGCACAGGCAGAGCTGCATGATTCAAGCAAGAAAATTCAGCGGGTAAAGTTGTAAAGGCTGCATTCCAAAAGGAGGTATGCAACATTTGGATGGAATTGAGGCTCGCGTACATCGATTAATCTTCCAGTTAGTCCTCCAACTAATCATTTTTCGCGTGAAGCGTCAGAGGAAAGCGATTGGGCTTTTCGTTTCTGTAGTCACACATTCGGTATGTGAACATGGCGGGAATATGATCACTGGGCAAAATGTCTGAAGCGGATACAGAAAATATTTCTGTCCAAGTTGCATCAATGTCATGTTCTGAAATATGAATCGATGAACCGCTTCTGTCACGACACTTTGGAATGAAACCTCTTCAGTGATCACGTGACTGACTGACTCAAAAACACCTCAGTGAAAGTTAGAAAACACAGATGATCACGACATCGCCGCATTATTGGAAAGCGAGATCATGTAGATTAACTTGTATGTTCACTTTCAGCAAAACTGGCAAAACACGTGGAGTTATTAGGGTGATAACTGAGGCTCCACTTTTGGACTGTTTATCTCGATACCACTGTGTAATGTTTTACTTTTTTGATTGTCTTCCTTAATATTCTGGGGGGGGGCACTCTACAGGTGAGCGCTTGCTATTGTATTTCTCAGCTGAAACTTATACTAATGAAAAACACTTCAGGTTTTCTGCTTTTGTGCACTTAGACAAGACAAGCCAACGGGGGGGATATTATGGGATGTTTGTGCTTGTTAAGGTGGTTACCAGCTGCGTGGTGTCTCTTGACGCTGGTGCACTTTGTATAAAGTGGAGCTCGTGGATGGTTGTGAAGTGTTGCAGGTCTGTCATCCATTGACTTTTTGCTACTCTGTGATTTAACATGAGAGATGATGAGGGTCGTAGCTAACGAGGGGTTTCCATCCCACAATAATATCCTTATTCGCCGCATAATGTAACTGACGGAGGTGTAGGTGCTGCGTACAGGATTATCACTAACTTCAGTGTTGCTATCAGGTACTTACTGTGTTCTTACAGCAGCAGATGTGCAGGCAGATTAAACCGCCGCTACGTCGCTGCACTAATGCAATCGGGGATTAAGTGCCTTGCTCTGCGGCACTTCAGCAGTAGATGTCGAGGGAGAGAAGAGCATTTCTCATTCAGTTCCTCATGCTTAAAGCTGGCACCTTTCTGATTGGTTGCTTGATTTCGTTTTGGGTCTTGTTTAACGGTCCAGGCTCCTGCCGCCTCGGCGTTGCTTTGACGACGAACGTTCTCACATCGCCCTCATCAGGTCGCAGTGGTTATAATAAGGTTTTACCAGTTAAGCAGCGAGTTCATCTTGGCTTGTTGGGTGATTTAATGAAAGAGGGCAATTTGCTGAATTTTAATAAAGGGGGGGGGCTTAGTCTGAAAGGTTTAACTCTGTTGCTCTGTACTAAAGAGACACGCCCCCCCCCCCACTTGTAAAATCTGAATTGTATATATTTACTGAGATTTACAGATTAGCAGTTTACAAAAGTACAGTGTATCTCAGCAGATGTCTGTTTGTGGAACAGGAAGAAGGGTACTTGAAGAAATCATACTGTAGTGATTTGTTGTTGCTTATTCATATTGCTTATGGAACACACATAAAGACAGAATATATGTACATGAGACTTCTAAACTGCGTGGTGGATGCAGTCTGTCCACCGCTCTTCTTAATTATTCGACTGGGTTCTGTATCTGAGGGCAAAGACTTGCCTCTTCTGCCGTTACTGTATGCAGACCTGGGATCAACTGGCACCGACGTGGTTGGGTTTTGCCACAAGTCAATCCTCACCTTTCTCGATGTCACGTTTCCTCCTCTTTTGGCCGTTTCACACCACTTACTGTGCAGCCGTCGAGCAAGCATTGCTTTCGGTTATACGAGGATGGAGGGAACTTGGTTGCCACCGTGGGAGGCAGATAAATCCAGGGAAAAGAATAACTAAGAAAGAACAGAAGTTAACTGGTCTAGAGTTTCTAGAGGAGCTGATCTCTAAGAGCTTGGTGGTATCTTCACCTCGGGGTCATCTTGTCCCAGGTCTGGTGACGTTCTGGTGGCTCTGGACAACAGTGAGTTGCCTTTAAAGTTAGACTTAGTTATCTGATATCGCCACTCCGAAACAAGGGTGACACTGTGCCAAGGGATGGTACGTCTGCATAGCAGTGAATTCAGAAAACTATTCCAAACCCTTCAGTCGCAGAGAAGCAGATTTGTCTTTTAGTTGTGCAAACATTTGCTTACATTGTTATTTTATTTCCCATAGTTTCCTAATAATTCCGTTAAAGTGAAAGGACAGTGGACAGATTCCACTGATTCCACTGGTAGAATAAACGTCTTTAACCAAAGTGCAAAGGGAAGCATACAACTGAACAAATATGGACAATAAATTCATATTTGCTTCGGTTTAAATGGTCAGTTTTGGCAGTTCTTTCAAGAAACTTGCTCTGGAAATAAACTGCTTATGAATCACGATAAAGCTCACATTTTCTTGCAGAAATGGTTTAATAACAAAAAATCACATTTCACAGCATTTAATGCATCAGTACAAATTCCATCTTTAGACAGTAGCAAAGCATCTGGAGTGTGGCTTTATGTGACTAAGTCTTCCTTTAACTTGCCTGTTGTTGCCTTTATTTTCTTTTTTCTTAAATAAACAAAAAAACGAATATACGTAGGTGAATAAAACATATCAACGGTAGTCTGGGCAGACTTTTTGAAGTAACAAGATGTATTGAAGTTCACAACTAGTACTACTTCTAGAGAGGTTTATTCAGATATAGCTTTAAGAGAGATTCAGTTCCGTTAGCTTTTCTTATGAAGAAAAGGAAACATTTTCTGTAAATAAGGTTTTTTGTTTGGTTTTGGGCTTTTATGACTAAATGGGTTGATTATAAAATCAAAATGGAAAAAAATCTGACCGTGGCTCACGACTTTACATGCAAACTGATGCAGCGTTTTGCTTGTGGGGTTTTTTTTCTATAGAGTCATCATGTCGTCCTTTCCAGTCGGATAGCAAATATCAGCTCATGTAAATAGAAAGACCAAAAGCTTTTTGAGAGGTTTTCTATTTTTCTTTCTTTCTCTAATTTACGATGAACGTCGTCGTCCTTTGCACACAATGTTAGACCATTTGTATGACGATGCTTATATTGGATAGGCATGTTTACGTTAATGACTTGACGAGATTATTCTGTAATTCCACTTTTCCCATTGTTTGAAACTGTAACATGACTGGAACGGAGATTTAGTTTTTTCTGTTTGGTTTGGTTTTACTGTCCAACACATTTATATACCAATAACACCACGTTACATTGAAATGTCAATAAAAGTGAAAACGTCATTGTCTCACGGTGTTTGTTCGTTGAGTGGGTGCGTGGCACATGTTCGTGGCACACGGTCATTTGAAACGATTCCAAAAGTGAGCTGGAAGTTACAAAATCCATTAAAAGCAACTTTTTTCACGTCATGTCCTCTGTATGTACCTAAGGCTCAGTACCTACGTACCACCGTCGTGGTTCACTCGCCTCTATTCATATACAGATGTTATCCATTCAGTATGACACCATTTAAGTAACACTCAGTAGCCCTGTTTCTAAATTAACTTCTGCAAGTCCGTTAATGTTTTTCGAGGGGCATCTGTGAGATTATGTGCAGTGTGAATCTACCAGATGTGCATAATAAATCTGCCTTGTGGTATTTTGCTGAAATGGCCCTTTAGGGATCTCCTCTGCTGATGGGCAGCATGTTCAACCAGCTGCCCAGTGAAGGGACAGGACAGACCGGCTGATGTCTTCCAGCACCATTTCAATTTCATGGCAATGTGTCATTTGGAGTTTTCATGAGAAACTTTTATTTCCTCTTTTGTCCAAACGGATCATTATGTCAGCTTTCACATTCATTTCTTTAACAGACTTTGTGTGATGGTTGCATTGTTCAATACATCACCATTTAGAAGCGTTAAAGGTTCCCAGTGGAGTTCTTCTGACCACTAGTGTCACTGTAGAGCGACGGTTTGATGAGCAGGTCCAGTTCTTCAGCAGTGACGAGATACACAACTGCTGTGAAAAGGTTTCTGCCACATCAGCAGTGATTTAATGTGTAAACATGGACTGTCTTTATCCAAAACTGTTTACGACTTCGCCTCTCATTCACCCGCACGCCACACGCATACATTGAAGGCAGCGTCCTACCATTAAAGGAGCTGGCCTGATCACCAGGTGATATTTGGAGTTTACTGTATCTTGCCCAAGGACACTTCAACAAGTGGACAGGAGGAGCCGGGGATAAAACCACCTCCATAAGACCTGCTGAGACACAGCTGCCCCAAGCCCTCGTTCAGAATACCAGCCCAGAACGGTTCTTTGGCAGATCCAGATTGATTTTAGAAAGATTTGACAGCACAAATCACATGGAATCTGATCTTTTCAATTCTGATTTGGGCCCCTTTCATATGTGGTCCTAAATCAGAGATAGGTCGGGTACAAGGTTTGTTGCAGCGTGACCTCAGCCAGCAAGAACCTGGATGGTACCATGCAATATTCTATATTAAGGGTATATATTAAAATAAAGGGTAGCGTGAAATATTGCAGCTAGGCGTACAA
>JAVQJF010004406.1:0-81301 GCA_036023855.1 Gadopsis marmoratus
ACGGAAGCTTTACCTGGAATAAATCTGAGAGAGAAGACCTACATTTAGAGAACTATATTTATTCCCTTTCCCCTCATAAAATATTTAGGCGCTCTACTGTTGTAACTGACAGTTAAAAGAGCAGCAGGTAAGAAGTCACGTAAAAGGATCAGCTATTACAAAACAGTGTTTTGGGGACTGAAACACGTATACAGCAATCATGCATCCACTTTGACCAAATTAACACGCGCAGTGGTGCCATAGTGGGATGACAAATATATACGAAATTGTTTCTTCACATTCTTGATTAACAATGAAAAAGGATGAAACTATTTTGGATCATCCGAGTCACGCTGCAGCCCTCTTTCAGAGAAGATGACTTTTTTTATTATAATATTCTTTTCCGGGAATTGTTAACCTTTATTAGACAGCATAGCAGACAGGAAACGGGGGCGAGAGGGAGATGGGTACAACATGCAACAAACGTCACCGGCTGGAAATGAATGTTCCACATTTCGGTGGCCATGCGCCGTAACCATTCGGCTACCAAGGGGCTCCGGAATTTGACATTTTTATCGTTCGCCAGATGAAGCTGATATTGTCTTTATCGGAGTTCCAGGGACTCTGTTTTAATGATCAGGCCAGATGAGCATCATAAATACTGCAACATAATTGCCTGGATTCCTGGCACAACTGAGTAATGCACCATTTCATTTCATTTCCTTCACAATGTGGCCTCAGACAGAATTCTCTCTAAACAGTGTGGAAATTGCAGTTAAACCACTGCTGTTCCAGATGAGAAGACTTTCCTGTCTAAACTGATCAAAAATCCAGACAAATATTGTTCTGTGTTTGCAAATCTATCAGTGTTTTGGAATAACGTTCTTTCAATGTGGATGAAAACCTGTTTCGATTCCCAGAGGATCATAGCCTGTAGAAAAATGTCAAATGCAAACACTGCAATGCCAAGCATAGGCTTGAGATCAGACAATATATAGAGGAAGCCTGGGTGGACCTATGGTGGGATGGGAAAAGCCATTACCGTCAACCACCACAAATAACTGGGATAACCCAAGAGAGCTATTCTCAAAAATACATCCAAGAGACACATTAGAACTGAAGTTAAGGTGCCAGCTGGAGTTTTCTTGTACACAAAAGTTGTTTCTCACCAAACACCTTGTGTGTATGTGGACATCTCCTCAAAAAATATCTGTGAAGCACTTCCCGTAGATTTGTAGACATATCCAGGTGTACTTGTTAGCAATGCTCCTCACTGATTGATGGAAGAAAGGGACGTATATCGTGTCGCCTCAGTCCAACAACAATAGTCCACTCGTGAAACTTTACATATTAGTGGTCAAAAACTCAACAAGGTACCTTTAACTAATGAGACCCTGCTATTTTGTTAAAAACAGCCTTCAAATACAGTGGCAGATTTTTTTTGGTCCCAACATCTAGCAGTAATTTGAAAAACTGCAGTTGATTTCACTTCCAAATTGGCTTCACCTGTATTGGTGGGTGCCATTTTGTGTAAAATTAACTATCATCAAAAGCAAAATGTGCATCCCTACTGGCTGACATGATTATATTTCATATCTGACTGGACAAAGAACCAAACATCAACATTCACTTGCCAACGCTGGACTGGGAGTGGGAGGAATGCAAAGCACTTGAGGAGACGTTGGAGTGAAGAAATGTCGTCATTCCAAGAGGCTGCCATCATTATGCATCTGGTGCAGTGAACCGTTTGCACAGACAGAGAGAAGCGGTTGAATACATTAACGTGGCCAAAGGAAACCGCCAGAAATTCAATCTACAGTGCGCATTCATCCAATACAGGGACTCAAGACTACAGAACAGCATGTAAAGACAAAGACCAGTGCCTTTGGGCTAAAGATGAAGCATATCAGACAACACAGCTGGGCTTCTACAGGGCTCAAAATAAACAGCCTCTCTGAACTAAGAGCCAGAAGCATCAACAGATGAATAAAATTGCACGTCAAAACAAACCTTGTAGAAATTCTTAACACACATCCGCGGTGCTCCTTCAAAAGAACACTAACACGCTGCAATTAGATGTCCTGTCTGGGTGAGGAAACTAAATTCACCGCATCAATCAGCAACTGTTAAGCCAAGAGGAAGCACAAAGCTATTTTACATAAAACTGCTAAACTCTGACAAAACAAGACCAGGAGCAAAACAATCAGGCAACTTATCTGTCATCTACAGTACTGGAATACCAAACGCAAACAGTGGCAGACATTTATGATCAAACCTCAGCTGACTACACAAACATGCAGCAATTTCCTTCCCCATGTTTTCAGTTAGGGAGTGTGAAATTCACTCATGCATGTGCACCTGCTGCCGGGGAAATCTGGGACCTGTGTGACCTAAGCAGCACAACAATCACACACAAAGGTCTGGGCCTGGTATTACATGGTGAGGATAAGTCCTCGAACCTCCGCTGCCACCCCGGGGAGCACACTACTGAGCGTTACAACACAACACAGTGTGGAACAGAGAGGCAACAGTGACAGAAAACTGTAAAACATTTCATTAGACATTTCTCCAGACACGGATGATCTTTTTCCTGTTGGGCTTGAAAAGGCTCCACCGTCAAAACTGAAACATGCTCTTCTTCTTACTTGCAAGACAGAGCAGCAGGGGCAGGATGGGAACGCTACAGAAATGAAGATGACGGGGACATGCAAGCGAGAAGAGAGGTGGTCAAGAGAGAAATAGGTGCTCTTATGGGATTTTTAGGAAGCAACACGAGAAGCTAGCACGGCACAATACAGAACGATCCAAACGAAAGACAAGTATTAGGAAGAATGATAACTCACCCCATCCAATAGAGTATTTGATAAGTGAACACGCGGATCCTTCCGGAAAGGAAACTCTAGGTTCGCTATGTGGAAGATCGTGTTGTCTCTGTCAATCATGAACACTTCATTTTTTCCGTTGATCAGCATCATGTACCTGCGGGAGGAGAGGGTGAACCATGATGTAGTTGTAAGTCTTTTCATGGCTGACAGAGCCACACATTAAAGGATTTAAATTATTATTATGTGAACTGTAGCACTGTAAAACTGTAAGAAAGAAATAGGAAAAAGTGATTTATATTGAAAGGATCCTTAAAGCCCTTATGTTCCCCTCCACACTGTACAGAATGATGTATGTGCAGAGTTTGTGGAAGGTTTCTATGTGCTCACTGGAAATCACATTTTCAGGGCTGGGCAATGGAGGCCAATCCATGCAAAAGATGGAGGCCATTTCAAAGATTTTAAACAAGATAATTGAACTTTTTCATGAAAAGAACATAAAATGCAAATTATTTTTCAAAGTAGAGCAATTTATATACAAAAAATGTCTGGAGTGGATCTTTAAATATTTCATTATCACATTAAATATTAATGACAAAATAAGCATCAATCAAAGAAAAAAATAAATATTTAAGAAATTGCCCTCAAAAACTCAGCAAATCTGCTGTGTGGGTGTGGTTTGGTCAGACTTGATTGAAAGTGCCAAAACCCAACAGCTGTCATCACATTCCGAGTCAAATGTTGATGAATCCTGATTGGTGCACAGAAGTATGTGACATCAGCATTTTTTAACTGAGCCCCGCCCACTTCAAACCAGTGAGAAGAGCACAGACAACAGAAATATAAAAATCGCTCATGTGAATAACCAAAACTGTTCACGTAGGACCCCATTACTCAAGAGTTTATTGAGAGAATACTGTATCTAGTGTCCCCATGACAGCATGTTATCTGAACTAAACAAATACTGCACAAGTGGTCACATGCGTGATATAAAAGCATAAAATTAAAAAGTGGGGAAAAGGTTTGTGTAATTAATTCAACATGCAGAATTTCTCCATTTCAGTCCCAGTATGTTGGGATTGTTTCCTTGGGATTTATCATCAACCATTATGCCCCTTGTGACACTTAATTAATACATTAAGCATTGCTCTGCTTCACTTTCATTCCTCCACACAAACAATGCTTCCTATAATTTTCTTTAATTAGTTTATATGGCGGACTTAATAAGGTAATGTAAATTTAAAGCTGAATTGCTGTGAGCGAAGAGAAACAACGCCTGACATTTTGGTTTCGCTCTGCACTGCAAAACAACAAACACTGTGTTTCTCTAATGTGCAAAGTGGTTGTGTCCAATTAAAAGAAAACAAAAAGGGTGAATGCGTAAGAGCTTTTATCATGTCTGAGACAAGAAGGAACATCACTAAACAGACACCTGCTAATTACAGCATATTACCAAAGCAACCACTTTTCCTTTTATCTACTGTAGCTGTGCTTTATAGGAACCATCGCTGCAAATAGAATGTCTTATTGAACAAAAAATTTACACATTAGGGTTGAGCCGATGTATGATGATGACAGACGGTCATCGACCTCGGAGCCCTCTACCATCGTATTTTGAAATGGTTCAGGGGACATGGTCATATGCCAATTGAGTAGACATCGCCCAACTCGAATACACATCCCAATTACCAACTTTTAACAAATCCGTCTACTAAAATGGTAGTTTCTTAGGTATACTAACTGAACTATTTAGGGGCATGCAAAGAAAATGTTTCTTACAATGAGTTAAAAACATATTCTCCTTCCTATTGCAATCCTCCCTGGTTGCCCTGCACCAAGCCTTTACTCGTAAGAGATTACTCTATCTTCAAATTGCATACATAACCAGTGGTTAGGCGATTTGTTTGCATGAGCACAAAGCTCAACTAATCCACGGCCAGCCTTTGCAGGTGAGATAAAGGCTTGAAAACATTTCCAGTCTCCCACAAATTCAACCTCTGCAGGAGTATAACAATGAAATAATGCACTGAAAGGACACTTTGCAGCAATTATTAGCAAATTTAAAATCCCTTTGACTAAACAAATGTAATCCAATGCAATAGCTCTATAATATATACATCATCATTGTTAATAATTAAATGTTACATTTTTTGTTAAGATGCTAATTGTTGGGATTATATCTTGTTGGTCTAATTGAATTGGACTGAATTACACCACTAGGGTATTTTGTCCATCTTATTCTGTACACTATATATTTTGGTTTCAGTAAAAGTAAAATTAAGTAGAACCAAGAGAGAAACTCCTAACACAGGATATTGCTGGAAAATTACTTTTTCAACTATGAGTGCACTCAACTGGGAGATTCAAGACGTTGACAGCAGTGACTGTTAGACTGTCAAAATAGACCAGTTTACCAGCATGGGTCACAAAATGACTACATTTGACTGGTATTAATTTGACTCCTCTTCCTCTACAAGTTGTTGGAGCAGGAAGCACAGACATGAAGATACCACACCCTATACCTCCTTCTCCACTCCATCTGGACAAAGTCATCCAAATCATTTGAAACCAAATTACAATTTCATGCAATCAGCTTTCTCTGCATGAGCAGCTCCATTTAGAGAGACAAGCCTACCGTATGATGTAATGCTTACATCTGATAGGGGCTAATTTAAACAATGGTTCATACATAAGGAAGGGCATCATTATATAAATTACGGTCAAACTATTTCTAATTAAACCAATGAGGATCAAATGACACCTCCATATAATCAAAGTCGCTGTCAGACAGCAAATTATTTGTAATTTCAAATAGCTAAATATACAGGCTTGGTTGCAAATCTTAATACTCCTAACTAAAATCCAGACAGGCACGAGTGCAAGCAAAGCATTCACACCAAATGGTTATTGTTTGAGCAATGGAGTCATCTGATCACTCAGTTGGCAGGCATTACGCAAATTTGAGTGAGGGAGCGCAAACAGACAGAATCCATGATCCTCCCTTCTGTTGGATCCCAAAGACGAGCAGAAAAGATGGGCCACACCCAAAAACACAGGCACCATTGTTGCCTTTGTGTCATCCTCCAGAATAGTCTTCAACTGTAACAACAGTAAGCATCGCCTGTTGAGAGATCTTTATCCAAGTGCTTTGTCAATGCTGTAATTTACTGGGATGCTGGATTTTCAAAATTGCTTTGTCCATATAAATGTATTTGGATTTAATGACTATCAGCGTGTCCTCCTGCAAAATTAACATACCCTGCTTCACCCCAGAACTGTAGGTTTTAAAGTTCGTATAGGCATGCGCATGTTGTGTATTAAGACAGACTTTAAAAAATGTGAACCGTTAATGTTAAACATGCCCGCAAGATTCAGGCTTATGAGAGGAAAGGGAGACGCTACTAATTTGAGTTTGCATGTGTGAACAGGGCATTACGAGTCACCATTAAACATATCAGATATCTAAATCTCTGAACAAACTGCTGCATAAACCTGTCTAAGATATAAAGGATCATTTCAATTATCAATTAAACTGACTAAGTATTGTTTGGTTAGTTAAAAGATATTCGACTGATCATTCCAGCTATAAGTATATTGCAGAATTTTGTTTTCTGGATAATTGGTTTAGACTAGAGTGAGCTCATCTTTTGATACGTATTTTGAGGCACGCTGTTGTGAGGAAGAGCTTGATAATAGTGCCCACATTATAAATAAATAAAATATAATAATCCCACGCACACACACATATATATACATACACATCTGGTGGCTTCATTACACGCCTTTTACAAACCCAATTACACTTTGTGGGCTGCCTCCTGCTCTTTAACACAAAATACCAAGTGGTGAATAAAGCAGGATGAACTACTGTCCTAATGAGCAACTGCAGTCCTGCAATGTTTCCAAAGGTTAAGTATCTCAATCAATGCCGCTGAAAACGGAGGCTAATTATCGCATAACTTTACCACATTAGGGGAGTTATGCCGTGAAAATGGGAAGAAAGCTTAGATGGAGCACACAGGCGGAGTCTTACGAGAGACGGATTTGAGATTAATGACTTCCCCGCTGACAAAGCTATGCATTTCTCATACCTGCTGTGACTTCCCACCATTATCACAAAGGGATTAGATGTAATAAATATGCCATCAATACCAGCTGGTTCAAAGTTGGTAACTTGACAAGCTGCCAAGAATGAGTGTGTGTGCAGAATACTACAAAGCTCAGCACTGAAGCCTTTCGGCAGGAACGTACTGAAAAGTACGGTTCCCCAATTTTATTGTATAGGGCTGACACTTTCGACTGTTTTCGCTATCGATTAATCTTCTGCATATCTAAATTAGATCTAGATAACTCTTCTGTCTACGAAATGTCAGAAAATAGAAAAACATGTCCATCACCCAGAAAGCCAAGCTGACTTCTTCAAATTGGTTGTTTTTGTAAGACCAGTCAGTCTCAAAGTTGGGCCCAGATAATTTTTGGTATTTTTGCTTGAAAAACAAGTTACACAATGAATCAATAATCAGAATCGTTGCCATTTCTGTAATGCTCATCGTTTCAGCCTTTTCAGATGATTTAACTTAATTAACCCAAAGTCAGCATGCTAAATTACTGAGCTACAGTACGATCAGCTGAGGGGTGTAAGAATGGGCAGGCTTGGTTGAAAGGTGCAATTTCAATATTAAGCTGCAGTTTTGGTTCTCGTATGGAAAAATATTTCAAATAGATTCTAATTTCGTACAGATTGCAACCCATAAATGACCGTAAACCCAATATAAGAAATCATATAGATAAAATAAACAAGTAAAAGTTTTTATTCCTCTTAAGTTTCTGTACAAAAAGACACGCAACCATGCTTTGGAATTGCACTATGAAGCCAAACACAAGCCAGTGAAAATGAACTGCCCCCTCAGGAGAACGTGGTCTACGACCATCATTTTTGAGGCACAGTATCGTGTGAAATTACTATCAAGTTCTGCAGGAATTACTACTTTCAGCGAATATATAGTTACTGTTGTAATGTCAAGTGAAGCTGGGTGGGGATGAGAAGAAAACCACCAGCTTCACAAAATGCTCCTGTCTTTGATAAATGTTCTGCTTTTGTGTACCTCCAGGAATAAAAGCGTAGGTCGGTGGCACTCCCTTTGCAGTTCCCTGGTGATGATTTCAATGAGGGCTTTTGTTTTGAGGGGTGGGGGTGAGAAGCTAGACCTATACCATATTTTTTTCCATTATACTCAAATGCTTCTCAAGCAGACTGGCCAAAGAAAGTGGTACTCATAACCATCAGTGCACTCTTCAGTTAAAAGAGATCGGTGGAGGGCCCAGAGCGATGAGTTTGACCCCCCCTCCCCCTCCAGTCATGACAGGAGAGAGCAACAAAACACTAGCCTTAAGATAGAAATCAGGGTCACCCAAAAGTCTTGTGGAAACTGCAGGGGGAAAAAAAACTAAAATGTGGGTGGAGAAAGAAAAGAAACCCAGTTGGCCAGATATAGCCGTGCTTACATTTTCGGGCTGGGAGTGGACACAATGAAAGCATTAAAAAGATGTAAAGGCAATGACGACCACACTCAATAAGAAAGGGAACAGAAGGGGTCCCCCTGCTGTCTAATTGGCCAGTTAGCCATGGCCAACGCTGTCAAGGATGTTCAGAAGAAAGCAGAGGGAGACCATTAGTGCTGTGCAAGTCCCAGCGGTCCTCTCCTTCATCACAGTTTCACCGTATTCATCGCTACCTCTCTCTCTGAAGTTATTCTCTTTCTATGACAAATCGGAAAATGCCAATCTAATGCGGTCCTTTTTTAAAAACACACAAGTGTGCGTTCCTCCCCCGCCTGCTCCCTCCTTTCCGCCCCTGTCCTCTTATGGGTGCTGTGGGCCTAAGATTTTATCCTTATCCCTGAGCGTCGTCCCCCGAGCACTTTAGCCCTAATGAGGCACAGACGGCCATTGTGTCGGCTTTGCCAGTCTAGTCCGGCGGCATGACAGAGCAGCTGAGCTCCAGGGGAGGCCTTAGATCAGATCCAGCAGCTTTGCACATCATTAGTGGTGCGTCAAGCCGGAATTCTCTGTTAAACCCAGAGAGGCCAGGTTGATTTTTCATTAGAGGAGTCAAGATTCAAAACAAAAATATCGGCACGTGGCACCTACTATATTGCTCTGTTTGATTTGGTGTGGTCCTGACATTTTTGAAAAAGTTACAAATTTCCTTGACTGTCAATTTTTAACTATACAGGAAAATATTTCCATAGAGAAAACTATTTCACATCACATTGGATAGTTTTGTGAAAGCTGCTGGGAGGATTCTTTTTTCTTTGGTAAAGCCAGACCCGTCTTTATGTCAAACCACGATTTAGTGCAGCAGAGAAAAACGTCTCATCCCTCACCCAATTTACCTAAAAGCAAGTCAGGCGTTGGCCCCATTCACTGTGTGGGAGACAGCCCCGAATGCTTCTCATAGAAACGCTTAGGGGAAGCAGCTGTGCACTTCATCTGGGGTGAGAAGGTTAACCAGACGTGCTTTTGCCAAACCAACCAGTTAGTCTTCCTCCGTGAAGCCAAAACACAATCTTTGAAAACACTTCCAATGAAGCATAAATCTCACATTTTTACTGTTGTTTTGGCAAATGCACTGTTAACATGCCCAACTCCAATTAGGAGCTGCTCACCTTAGGCAAAGCAAGACAGAAATTAAACTAAAAGCAGGCTACACCATAACCAAAATAATCTGCCCTAAGTTTTGCAAATTTGAAAGGAAGGACTACAAGAATATAACAAGATAGTCAAAAGTTGGGTCTGAACCAGCCATAGCCCATTGTTCCTTGAATGAAGAGTGACAAATGAAAAAAGTATGGGATGTTGAATCTGCCTCCTGAACAGCAGCCGAGTATGTGCTCAACAAAAGGTCAGCTAACCCACATTATAGGTTCTCACATCCCAGTGGTTTCTTTGATATAAAACCTTTACAGAGCAGGAGTACTAGTAACCATATATGTTCCATAATGCGGTTTACAAATTCCCTGGTACACAATCTCACGTTCATTCAGGGCCACTGATGCACGAAGCGGCAATAAGCAGCCCAAAGTTTTAGTAACAATATTACCTTGAGAGGAATGGCAGAGTTTTGGTGCAGTCTGGTCTACAAGCCATCCACTAAGTAGCGATATGGACATCATAATAAGAGAGACTGTAAAAAGCCAGTAATAATGCTTTGAAGAAAACTTGCCAATAATCAAAAACAGCTATGTTAAAAAGGTAGTTAGGGATACCTGAAGACTTGAAGAAAATTAAGAAAATCAAAGTCTTTCTCAAGTACAGTCTCTCTAATAAAGTCAAAGTTGAGCAGCATTGTTTGTTTAAAAGTCCCAAGGACATAATTGGCCCCTCTCCCTCCTCCTCTTCCTCTCTGGGGCACAAACCAATTTAGCCCCGACAGAAGGCTCTACAACAAGTTGATTAAAAACCCAACTCAGCCTATGTTTCCCCTCTTGGCAAAGCCCATTAGAAGCCACCTTCTTGGCAGACAGCAGGCAGTTTTTTCACTGTATTACGAGTCTGTGCGTCAGGGAGGGCTGCATAATATTTTTAGGTGAGAGCAGTTGGTTCAGTACTTTATCACCATATTGTCTGTTATTGTGCTACTGGGCAAGGCAGTTGGGCTGTCAGAATTGCTGATGCATTGCGCGGTGGCCATAAGAAGAGGCTTCAGTTGTGCAGGCAATCATGCATCATCCATGTGGGACGGAGATGAAGTCTGTCAAGAGTGTTAGATGTAGCTGAAAATAAATTAATTTGCTCACGTGACCCTTTTCTGCTTTTGTATGAACTGAAACAGCAAATTAGTCCATTTAAAAGTAAGAATTACTTGCATTATTATGGGAAACTTATCTTCACCCAAGTAACAAATGGAAGCTGGGAGGATTTAGAATATGTAACACTTAAATGAGAAGCTCTGGCAATATGCAAAGAGGGACATCTTTCCAGACCACCGTGAAGAGACAAATTTCCTATTAAAAATCCATTTCAGGTCTTAAAAATGCCACTGGTTAAAAGTAGGACATTTGATAAGAAATTCTCTGCAAACTCTATGCAATGCGTGACAGGAATGACAAATTAAAAATCACACTGCAATCGGTGAATCCCACTGAAAATGTACAAAGCCTCAAAACTCATTAATCTTATCTTATGCATTGCAACTATTCCACATATTACAGCTAATCTTTCAGAACCACCATCAGAGAGATTTGAGGAGTCTTGGTCTTTAACACCAGTGTTTGTTGTCCATCAATCTGAGGTATTGTCCTGATTTAATGAAGAACCACACCTGAGGAATATTTATGAGAAAAAAAGACAAGAAATCTATCAGCTTCTATCAAGCTGCCTCTCATGATCACTTCTTTGATGCAAGTTCAATTTCATAATAACACAAAAGGCAAACTTGTATGGAAGACATGGCTATTTTCTAGGTAAATTAAACAGCATGGTGGTTCAGGCAAAGTATAGTACGGTAGCACGCTTTAAAAAAAAACTGCAATCCATTTCAGTAGAATAAAGTAATATCAGACCAGCAGCAGGTAAGAACAGGCTGATCATCACAGATAGACAGAATAAAGACTTTTAGCTTCCAACAAGGGCCAGACCCTTTTAAAGCAATGTGGGGGCCAGACTTCCATCTATCTCTCTCTATATATAGCCCTAAAGACAGATAGATGATTATACTACTATTATATACTTCATAGAGCCTATTATTGTTTAATATTTTCACTCCATTTGTAAAAATGTGTGTTATTCTTGTTAGCCTATATCAGTGTGAGCAGACTCCTAAAAAACATGGGATATTCATAATGAAAACTAGAGACAACATATGAAACACAATTGCAGAATGTTAATCAGTTTTGTTAATCAGTGTCCCGATTGGTGGAAAATGCTTGCAAGAAACAGGAAGAAAAGCCTTTTGAATTGTTTGCCAGACACGAAAAAAAATGTCTTTCTCAAAAGAACCTAAAGAGGAAAGAAAAAATAAAATTTATAAGTATGACTTCATCATGCCAACTTTCAGTAAAGCTACATCTGTATAAAAGCTGGATGTTCCCAAATGCAGATATACTTGGGGTTGATAAATCATTCTTAATTCAATTAATTCCAGCTCTTTTTGGGGCTGCTTCAAAAGGAAGAAAAAAATGAATGCTACATATCCTAAACATCGGAGCGCATTTTCTGAATTCATTTATATTCTACGGGCCGGATGTATATCCTGTGTATCAAATTTCCAAGGGAATAAAATGATCAAGAAACAGTGGTGGGGTAGCAGAAAGAAGCCAGACAGAAACGGCAAGAGGAGGCTGGCACCACGCTGACAAAACAAAAAGTCTTTGCATTGTCTCCTAAATCAAACCTTTTGCCATGTAAATACGCTGAAGTTGTTTGCACACAGGAGGAAATGAACAGCAACTCAAGGTTTCTGTTTTCGTGGGGTCAACAAACTTCAGCAACATGCAGATATTATATCAGGAGTTTGGGGATGTATATCTTCAGGCTAAGACAGCACGCAGCGTTGTTTCACAGCTCCAGAAAAAAGAAATAAAAAAAATACCTTAATGCTTATGTTTTCAGAGTCCCAAAATCATTGATGCTACAACACTTTCTATGCTGTTATACCTTACTGTTGTTTAGATGGTGACGTTTCTGCACAACACATCTCCAAGTTTCCTATTTAAGCCAAGTAATTTTCGGAAGGTGCTGGGCACTGTACTTTTCAGCAAATGGTTCTCAAACAGGAGTAAAAACTGCCCATTGGAACAGTTTTCTTGGTAGCAGGACATATTCATTGTTGATTTTAAAGTATGGGCCAGCCTTATCCTTTTGCTGGATCTTGTTTTGATCATTAGACAGGGTTTGTACAGCCTATTAAGAGAAGGATTCAAGCACTCTTGAGGTGCCTAAACCAGACATTTCCATCTAAATAGTTACTATAAATGCCAGGAGACAACAAATATTGTGATGGGATTGCATCATTTCAAATATATACAGACTTTTGGTGCATGAATGTATTAATTGCGACGATTGTGTAGATGGTGAAACACCATATTATGTTGAAAAATCAAGCATTTTTCAGGGAGTATATTCGAATTAAAGCATATTCCTAACCTTGAAAACATAACAGTTAAAATTAAACATTTTACAAACTTTCACGCAATCCCTGATTAGATTTTATACCATAGGTTGATAAGAAAGGTTCTATGCTTTTAATATTAAACTTCTCTGTATTTTACTGCTTGTTAAATTTGAACAGAAAGTAGTAAATCATATTCTCAACATAGTACGCATCCTGCAGTTGAGTGAGTCATACCTAGCATACTGTGTGTATCTCGCTCTGTATCTCACGACTCAAGAAATACTCTTCAAGTAGCTGAAGGGAACAGCTCAGTATCGGCATAAACGTTCTAATGACACTTCCAAGAATTTGCTTAAGGATGGCAGTTGATTACACACATCTGCAGCATCTTGGTCTGGGGCCAAATATTTCCTCTGCTATTCCCACTCTCAGGAAATTAAAACACCAATATGTAAAATTGACTGCAGTCATTAAATATTCACCAGCACACTGCACATTTGCACCACTGAGAGAGATCGTGCTTCATAGCAGAACACTAAATCCCCTTTACCCCCTCAACGCTAGCTTTTGCGAAGAGAAGTCAATCGGTCCAGTCAGAGACACAAAGATCGATACCTGTACTCACATAAGGGGACAATGTGTCTTTAATTGTAAAGAAGACCCATGAACAATAGACCCACCGTGTGCCATCGGCTTTCCAGCTGACTTTGTATGGATTCTGCTCCAGGAAACAAAGGTTTTTCCTGTCCATGGACACAGGCTGAGCACCAGGAAAACCAGACCTGCAACAAGACAGAACACACACCTTATATTTGCCCGTCAGCCTGACACTCATTCATTTGATCACCCGACTCTCATCGCTCTTGACCTTTAGTACTAATCTATTTCATGCGTAACCCTCACCGTCACATGCACTTACGCAGCTAAAGTGTAAACCTAAAATACAACCTATAATCAATGACCAGAGCCTTGCAGTAAAATTGGTCTTAAGAAGAATGACATAATACTTATTCTTAGAATTAAAAATGAGAGTCATGCATAAAGGCTAAAGGAAATGTATGATAAGTTGGAAAAGGACACACAGTCTGTCCCAATACCCATAATCCTCTACAACACGAAAAAGTTAATGACATGATGGATTCAGCATAACTACAATCATTTAGTTTGTTTCTAAAAGTTTGCATTTTAAATGTATAAACTTTAGGGGTCTCACGATGAAGCATTACTGACATTTGTTATTTATTTTGTTATTTTTTCTTATTGACAATATGCCATTATTTGAATGCTTTAACCATTACAGTAAGACTTACAGCCAATGGGTCACAGTTCGGTACCGGAAACGTACCGAACTGTGACCCTAAAACCGAGGGACAAACTGAACCGTGAATTTAGTGAACCGTTACACCCGTTTTTATGTAAAAGAAAGAGTTTTAGGTCAACTGTGTACTCGGTTCTGGAAAAAATTAAATATATATTTTGTTCACATATTAACATTTCGTCGGACGTCTACAGATGAGTTCCACTTGGTTGCTATATCCCACTTTAACTCATAGAAGATTTTTTAGGAATAATACCCCAAATTGTTAATATAGCTGTGTACAAGCAGGTTCAGATATTACAAAAAAATCCCCAACAACTTTGGAAACAGCAGCTAGTGGAAATAACAGTGTGGACTGTGACAAGACGCAGTAGAGCTGCAGCTGCACATTTCTCCAGAAAATAAAACTCTATTCCTGCTGCCTGTGTGAAAGTGTGATGATCTAAAGTAAATAAATATATATTTAAATAAATTTTAAAAAAGGGTGAATTACAACGAATGAGTCACTCCCAACACAGTACAGTACACCCACATATGTGTACACAGACACACAGTTTCCCAGAGGCGTTTAAGGAGGGTAAAGGCTGGTTGTTACCTGTCCCACTCAGCCATCTCCTGACACTTTCTTTGGATCTCTCCTAGTTTGGGTTGTGTGGTGACCTGTGTGACGCCTTTCACCTTGACGCCTTCAAGAAATACTGCACCCTGGGAGGAAAACAGAAGGTTGAACTTGGACTGAATTTAAAGAAACTCACACCCTCCTACATACATAAGGAACATTTTAAATACCGGTGATAAGTTTCCAAACAGAACCGCATCACGCAGAGACAGCAGCTAAAAAGTCTTATAAAGCTTTTGACCTCTCGGATGGCAAGACCATTCTCACTTTAATTATTTTATGAATCCACCTCGTGAATCCTGTTCCTCACTACGATAAGTCAATTGAACAGATTTGGGTTTTGGTCGGTTGTTCAAATAAAACAAGACGTCATCTCAGGCTCCGAGAAATTAAATGATGAAATGGTTCCAACATATTGTAGCGGAGCGCACACACGTCCACCAGGGACATCTGATTTCTCTGAATCCACCTCCACGTCTAACCCGGCAGGACGGGGGGGAACTTTCCCAACACAAACTGTAGCCACATGTACTCCACCCCTCAGAAGCCGGTCATTGATCAATCTAGAAGTGTACTATCCAAAATATCAGCACCGTTTCTAACTTTTCACATCAAATCTTAAAACAAATGTTTCATCGAAGCAGATTTTATGAATCGGGGGGGGGGGGGAAATGCATTAATAATTATAATTACGTTTTAATTAAATGTAAAGCTCTACAGTTTGCTTTGAATGTGTGCCACCTTTCTCCTACTTCTGAACCGATTTTAAGACGTTCCTCTTCATGACAGCCACCTGGCCCCTAAACCAGTCAAACTCTACAGCAGGCCACTCAACAAAGAGACAGTATTCCTTAATGACAGTGAAGTAAAGTCTGCAAGAGCTGCTGCTTCTTCCCTCTAGATCTGTCTGCTGTGTAACTCAACTATTAGATTTGCCAACAAATTTTCACCTTTTGCATCTGGATATAATTCTAACTTCAAACTTTGCATTTCCATTGCCTCTACACCGACTGCTCGAAATGTTGGTGGTAAGATTTGAATCAGCTGGATGTAAACAGATGAAAAAACCTAATTATATGCAACGGGACATGATTCAACGCTTCTAATTCCCCCAAACTGAACCAATGAAAGATTCACATAAAAGACATGAGACAGCTTTTATCTAATCAAAATTATACCTTGTCCAGCAGCCGAGGACACTGAACGTGCCATGTTCTCTAAATCGGAACATCAAATTTTACTGGATTATTATGTAAAGCTGAACATAAGAGTCTCTTAGAGGAGAAGCCCCCCTAAAGACCCTACATCACCCTGCATGAGATCTATGTCGTGCAGAGAGGGGCCAACGGAGTTTCTACTTAACAGTCCATTTCCTGGCACTCCCCGAGAAGCCTCACCAGTTTTAGCTTCTCTTTCTTTCGCTTGCCAGGCCCTGACCAGGAGGAGCTGGGGCCCGACTCCTGGCCGACAGCGTTACCGTCATCGTCCACCTCCCCGTCGTCATTGTCGTCGAAGCACCACTCAGGGAGTGCGGGAGCAGGGGGCGCGTCCTCCTCGTCACCATAGCGACGGAAAAGCTCTTTGAGGTAGTCTCCCTTGTAGATCCCCGGGGCCCGAGCCTGGGTAAAAGCTGCCACAGCTGCCTCGACGCTGATAAGAGACGGCAAACACTGATGGGGCATTTTTTTAAAAGCTTTATTATTTTTATTGTTAGTACTGTTTTTATACTATTTCTATACTTTCTATTTTATACTTTGTCTTTACTGTGTGACTATTTTGATAACTGATTAATCATGTCATTTTTCAAGCAAACATTCCAAACATTCGACGATTTCAGGTTCTCAAATGTGAGAATTTGCTGCTTTTCCATGTCTTTACTTACAGTAAATTGAATTACAGCTGCAGCTAAGGATAGTTTTCCGTTTAGATAGTTATTTGCTCGATTGTTTTGTCTACAACAGTGAAAATGTGCGAGAAATCCACATCACAACCTCCTGAAGCCCGAGGTGAAGTCATCAAATGTCATGTTTTGTCCAAATAACAGTCTAAATCTCAAATATGATCAATTTACAATCAGATATTGAAACAGAGAAAATGAGCAAATCTTCCCACTGGAGAAGCTGAAAGGAGAGAGAGAGAGATTTGGTAATTTTGCTTGAAAAATTACAACTTATTGATTGTCAAAATAGTTATATTGATTAATCAACTAATTGTTTCTGCTCCAAGTTGAACTACTTAGGGTTTTACACTGTGGCTCAGTCAAAACAAGCAACCTAAAGACATCACCATGGACTCTAGGAAATAGTGATGGGACATTTTACAGATAAAAACAATTAAGCATGAAAATAATCAGCAGATTATGCAATAATAAAAACTAATCTTTAGTTGCAGCCCTAATCATAACACACTTCATGTTTAGGCAGAGTATTTCTCACTACAACACAGGATACTGCTCTGGAAGAGGGCTGTAAATGCTCTCAGAATATTAATTACACAGAAAGTAGTGGGTTGTGGGAGGGTTTTATCCAGCCTTCATGTCTACAGCTTCCAGGGATTCTGCTTTCTCAGAACGCTGCTCCACCTCTGACTAAAAAAGACACATCCTCGCCCCTCTCTGCTTAGCTGTTAAGTCATTTACTAAACTGTCACTGCCAACCAGCCAGCTTCTTTGTGAAGCCTAAGGTGATGTGTACCGACAGCGGAACTTCTCGTGCTCACACGCACAGAAACTATCAGGAGAAGATGATTACTTGCAAAAAAAAAAAAAGACTGACAGCAGCAGGAGATTTTGAAACCAGAGGAATGAGGAAAGCCACTGGGGCTTTAAAAACAACAAAAAAGATTTAAATTTGAAGATTGTGAAACTGCACTCCCAGCATTATGAGTGATGGGAGGTGGGGTCAGCCCTTACCTCCAGTCCATCTTCTCCACCAGGAATGCACATATCAGGAAGCCTGTTCGGTTGAAGCCATGCGTGCAGTGAACACCTTCAGGAGAAAAACCAAAAAGGAGCAGCACAGAGGTCAAATATTAACAGCAAAATACTCCACAAGTCATATCACCAGCCCATCTATTCTCAACACCTCCATGCAATCAATTTAATGTAGCATAATGTGCGTGGCATCACCATTTCAGTAGCCCTGTGGTTTAGTACAATCTAATCCAATCACATCAGTCCTTTTTGAGCTGTTCTGAGGCTGAGTCCATGTTCTGAGCGGGGGCATCAAGTCACAAACTCCAAAGGCTCACAGGCAGGTCCCTCTCTCCTCGGAGAGGGGGTCTGGCCTTTATACCTACATTAAAGGTACGGCCGTTGCACACACAGCGACCCAGAGACGGATAAAACATTCAAGGAGGTAACAGGAACAAAAATAAATAAATAATAATAATGTTCAGCAGAAATTTTAAGATGTGCCTGAAGAGAGCAGCGTGGCCACGAAGCCTAGGCCCCCGCCCCAGAGCTTGTCTGTTGTTTTTGAATGGCGTCGGTCTCTCTCTCTGCCATTGCTGACGCAGTGTACCTGAGCAGCCTTTGTTTTGAGGTGAACTGGATTTGTCTGTAAAGCACAAACAGAATTCCTGAGAAGAAAGGCTCCCGGAAGGCACAAAAAGCCCCCTGAAGATTTTAATCATATTTCTTCACTATTTCAAGAAAAATAAATAAAATAGTCCTCAGATTTTGTAACAAAGTGATATTTTCACAAACAAGCATCCTTTGGCAGGTGCGCGGCAGGGTTCAAACTACACAAAATTAAACCGTCTGCCTCTAATATTATTTCCCCAGCAAAGGAAGTTTGCCTGGCAATGCCAACGCTATTGTAGGTGAAATGAACCAACGTCAGAGGATGGGGGACAAAAAATATTTAAAAATTCTTTTTTTCACATTTACCAGCCCAACTGTCTAATTTGGACATGTGTACCACGGAGACAACAAAGCCTAATCACCAGCTGGCTAAAGACGGGACATTGCTGAGATGACATTCACACATTCTGCTCTGATGTTCAACCAATGTGATTTACAAGCCAGGCAGCAGTTAGTAGGAAGAAGACTACAGTGAGGTGTAAGAGAGCACCCTGCTGTCACCAGTGGGAAAGTGCAACTTCAAAATCCACGTGCCCTTGACTGCCTTTAGGCACAATATCACAGCAGAATACTATTTCAAACTTTTTTTTTTTACACTGAAAGGAAAGTGACAGGACGCTGCCTAGAAACAGTGTTGTCATTCCACTAGAACAACAACTTGAACCAAAGCCCCTGAATGAGGTAGAACTTGAATAATTAATTACTTGGGAATTGAGATCTAGAGACACATAGTTTTAATACATAATGTGCTGCTTATTTGACATCAGCACATGTAATGTTTCCGAAACACTGTCAGATTAAGTTACCAATTCCATATCTGGGGCAGATACGGACATTGATATTTGAGAGTTTAACCAATAAAAAAAACCAAAATGTAACGGTGGCACCCTTTCTAAATTACCTTGAACCCTAGCTTGGTGTTTCTGACCAGCAATTTCATGCTACTTCACGGCCAAGTTATACACTGATACTAATATACCCACAATCAGCCAATATAGGTTGATACATCAGATTTTAATGCGTTGCCAGGTTCACTTTGTAGATATGTCTCCCAGATGTGGCGGAAACTATTTGCACATGCATGAAGACTGTCCACATGAGCAATCAGCATAACACAATGTATTAACTCCTTTAGTCAGAAATTAAAGACATATTTTAACATACATACTGGTAAATAATAACGCGATGTGCTAACTACAATATTTCCATGAAGTTAAAGATGCAATACAATTGAACTGTGTAAAATCCTGCCCACACAGACATCTACACAATTTTCAACCAAATTTATTTAACCAAAGTTTAGGCTTGGTGTCTACTGGTGTCCTTTCACCTACAAATCACCTACACAGTGATCAGTGGGAGAGGAGTGTTGTTACGCATGTAAAACTCCTACACTTATAAAACCCACAACATAATGACTTGCACGACACTGTTTTTGTTTCGTTTGTGTTGGGACTGGGAGCCATGCACATTTGGAAATAGACAAACGCACTCCCAATCTTTAACAAAGACTTGTGCGCAAACCTCGACACGGCCATTTAAAATGCAGCTGCTACATGGAGCTGTGACACTCAGCTGAACACTGGGAAGCTGTCTGATATTTCAGAGTGTAACAGCATGAATATAAAACATGGAACCTCATCTCACCAGTCCAATTTTAAAGTAAGGTTGCTCTCTGCTGGACACGTAAGGGAATGCTACTAAAAAGGCCAGTATGCATAGTCCTGCACTCAGAAAACGTCTAAACATAAAACTGCAAAACTGACTATACCTACACTTAAAAGTTAAAGCCTTATCGTTTCCACCTCTGCATCTTCAATGGAAGCAAATTTGTACGTGGATGCAGAAGCCACGGTCGATACAAAGACATAACAAAGTACACACAGCAACACTCAAAGCAACCAAGTTGCCATACTGGTGAACTTGATGCTTATTCACAGAACACAAGTACAACACAATAAAATATAGGCTTGCAACAACTGAAATACCTGTGCAGCTGTCACAAGTGATCTACACACCAGGGGTGAAGCGAGGAGAGTAACACCAGAGAGAGACACCAAGGAAAGATCAAAGGAGGATCCACGAGGATCTGAGATTAAAGTCATAATTCTGAGACACTTCTTCTACCGCTATGGCGGTTGGCATCTAGCTTGTGGTGCATTACTGCCACCCGTGGCCGGAGTGTATGCAACAGGCAATTTCTTCGTGTCATTTCACGAATTGCGTGAAACCCGCTGGGCCGATCTGCGACAAACTTAATAGCACTGACTTTAATCTCTAAATTACTACAGTGGAGCGGAGACGGCCATGACAGCAGGGAGAGACAGAGACACAGACAGAGGACTAACTTTTGGAATTATGGGTTTATTTCGACCAAACCAGACCAGTCATTTTTGTCTCCCCGTTTCTCTTTGAGCCATTTTGTCCTCTCCTGCCAGGACACAACCAACACCCTCCAGCTTGGCCAGGAGCAATTACTGTGCATGTCTGTGTGACTCACAGACAGAGAGAGTGACTGACAAGATCTGGGGTGGGAAGGGCCAAAGGTCACACGGGCCACTTCAGGAACACCTTGAAATTTCTGCGGAATTTTACATTTTCTAGTTATTATTATTTTTGGTTTACAGGAGTGATTGTGTAGATGATGAAACACCAGATTATGTTGAAAGAAATTCAAGCATATTCCCAACCTTAAAAACAATGGTTAAAATGAAGTTTTGTGAAAATAAAAAGGCAGTTTTTCCATGTCACCATCACCTAGTGCTGCTCATGGTGGAATTGTTGGGTCTATACATATAGCGTTGGTCTAGACTTTCTCTATATTAACAAGTGCTATGAGATAACTTTGTTATGATATGGTGCTATATAAATAAAACTGAATTGAAGCATTTTGCAGATTTCCAAGACTTTGTAGTCTTCTGCTATTACCTGTGTGTGTTCCGTGTCCAAGTTATTAAGCATTCAATAATTTCACTTTTTGTTGTAAGAGACAGGATGAACAATTGTACAATGCTACACAGATGCCACAGAAAAACTATTATTGTGATATGAAATTATATGGTCACTGTGAACTAGAGAGTATGCAAGCACACTTTGGGCTATTCACAGAAATATTATGGTCACACAATAATAAAGCCTTAAGGATACTCAAATGTACAAAAACACACCCTCTCACACAGTAGAACATTAGTCTTTACTGCAAAATAAGAGAGCCAGTGTTAATGTTTTTAGAAATAAATGTGTCTTGAGGTGTTGCTCAGGCATTAGGATTCAACGAGTGGAATAAATGGAAGCTTGAATGTTTTAGGATTAAAAACTGTGGGGTGGTAAACCATCAAAACAAAATCTAAATTGGTTATTGCTGAAGCAAAGCTGTTCCGACAGCTCACAGTGCAAACTCATTACAGTACTAGCTGTTTTTACACTCCTTGAAATGCTGCTCTCATATTTCTTCATATTGTTCTGTGAGCAGAGGTGATGCACAGTGCATTTCATAGATTTCAGTCACATTGAAATTATATTCGAGTTAAAAACACAGATGTTTCCAAATGTTTTACTTTTGACATTAACCTACATGCAACAATCCTTTTCTTTCACTGAACAACGCTGATTTTGGCCATTTGAGTGACTGGGAAAATACTTGAACTCTACTATTCTCTACTACTAAACTGAATATTACTTATCTTATATACACACTTATATCGTAACTACTAAATCTACTGTTAAAGATTAAAAGAGCTCAGAAATGTTTTCATAGCAGGAGGAACTGATCATTTCATCATCATTTCCAAATATTCAAAAACTCCCAGTCGTATAAGAAAAGATAAAACACAGAAAACCTGCAATCAAACTAATCAAAGCAGTTCAAACGTAGCGCTAAATGCAGTGATGGTTTCCTCTCATGTAATTCAAGTTTCAGCAACATAACACACAGCACATACAGTACAGTAACAATAGTTTTTATTCTACTATTCCACATGTCTGTAAAGTCTGGATGCTCCAAGCTTCCAATATCAAAACATGTCCACAGTCATATAACCATTTTTCTGACTATTACATCTGTGAAAGGAAGGAGACGCTCCTATGCAAGTGCAAACAGGCAAATATGGGAACTGAAATGAAGAAAATACAAACATTCTGCATAGAACACACTGATCTGATCCAACTGTTAAGATATGGTTTCCTTACCTATTAACTCTGTTGGATTCTTCTCAATGAACTGCTCACACTCCCCGATGAACCGTGCAGTCGTCTCTTTTGAAGGGCATTCTCCATGGCTTAAACACACAGAATCAGTAAATTACCACTGAATGAACTACAACTTACAATTAATTTAACTTTTGACAGTGAAATTTCCTCGCACCCTTTACACTGAAGCTTCACATATGTTACGCCGTCTTTTTCAATGTCAATCCGGTCATAAAAGCGAGTAGTGTTTGTCAAATCCACAAGCAAACCCATTTTCACCTGAGGAAAGGCAGAAAAGACATGGTGAGGTGATGAGGGGTTGTCAATTTCAAAAGGCTACTCAGAACTTCAGTCTTCATGGGATTACTTACCTTTAGACTTTTTAAATAGTTGGACAGCATGCTCGGGTGAAACCTGTTCTCCTCTGCAACTTGGTCGTCATACTTGGGACCCAACATTGTTTTCATTGGCAGGAATTTATCTATGAGGGAAAATACAAGTAATAAACCAGTGGTCCTCAGTATAAAACTCTGTACTTTGAGTAGAAACCCTGACAAACCAATGAAATCATTAGATGGCTCACCCAAACTTAATATTGCTTTACTGAATGATTTTATCCTTAAATTTAGCTTCCGAATTCATGCAATAGCCCAGGTTAAGACGTTGTAAATTTTCAACAATTACCACGACGACTACCACACTTTGCCACAATCTAAAAATTCGGATTAATCACTTGACAAATCTGGTGTGGACACAGGTTTAAAATAACAAGGCGTTAGAAGGATACTATATGCGTGTGTGTGTGTGTGTGTGTGTGTGTGCTGACCAAAACAAAACTCTGGACACATCCGTGTGTGCTATGGCTAATTTCTTAAAAGTAACACGCTACACAGCATGTTTGTTTTGACACGTGATGCGTCCACGTCGAAGCGATTTAACTCCGACGCTCTGAAATGAGACAGAAACGTAACGAAACGCAGCCCAAGAACTCCGCTTTTATTTATAATTAAACAACACCTTTTAGCTGGCAAAAAGCGCGTCTGCGAGGAGTTTAGCTTAAACAGCCCTTTAGCCACAGGCGCCAAACAGCGTCACACCGAGCTCCACTCAAAAACTAACGTGGCCTCCCTACAACTGCCAAAAAAAGGTACCGGTACATGCTTCTTAAAAAAAAAATCGTCTGAGCTTCTGTAGTTTGTCAGTGTCATCGAGTGGCGTCAGCGTCCCAGTTCGCACGTACCATCGCTTCACGTCAACGCAGTGGTGTTCATTTTGGACTAAACTGCACGCTGGCGTCACTGTGTTGTGATGCTAGCCTTGCAATGCCGTGCGACTGAAATGGACCAAAACAGCCAAGTGCTGCGTGTCACATCAAGACATTTAGAAAGTTAAAATGCAGCTAATGCCATTCCAGAAAGGACATCCAGCCATGTTCCAACAGTATGTTGCGCGACGAACACAAATTGCACTAGATTACGTAGCTAGTAGCAATAGCACAGACGGCTACGTAAATTAAGGTGGTTAATCTGACGTTAGGTTGTCTCGTGTTTGTCTCACCTGCCACAGGGTGTCCCCTTCTGGGACAATTCCGCCATCGAGGAGGGGGTCCGGTGTGAGACATGTTCGAGAGAGGTTTTGGTGCAGTGGATATTACCAGCTAGCCTGTGGCTCGAGGCTCCCTCTCTCAGACCACGGCGATCCCCGGCTGTCGCTCACCCAAGTACCGCGGACTCGAGGCCCTTTAGCTACTAATTTAGGAGAATCATCCAATAACTTTAAGCCCGGTCAGCATCCTGACGGGCCGGCAGGCGTGTACTCGAAACATAGGTTGTTACAGCTCACGGTGCACCAGCATCCCGAAAATGATGTTATATTTTCTGTCTGCTTTTCTTATTTCCAGATTGTTAGCAATTGTAGCGGTGGGTCGTACCGTGCCGACGCTTGTGTCGCGAAATCCCGGAAGTGTTTAGTGAGGCGAGTGACGACGTCACATAGGGCTAAACCTGCTATCCTTCTACTTCTGATTATTGGTGTCTGTAGTTCAGCGCGACATCCTGCGCCATACTGCCACCTGCAGGTACATACGAGGAAGGACATACTTCTACAAAACGTACGTAGCGTCGTACCAGAATCACAAAAGCTTTGTTGGCGAGTATGTGTACACACACATGGTATTTGTTTTAAGTTGCTCTCAATGTGCTTACACACAGATCACTTTACAGAAATATAATATAAACTAAAAACAAGGACAACACAGCTGAACAAAGGTAGGCAAATATATGGTGTGCATTATTCCTCCAAAGTCTTTTCTACAAAACAGTCTACAAGTTTAGGAAAGTTTTCAGTACATTTATCAATCAACAGATTGACTTCTCTTTTGTATTAGTGTAGTTTTACCAATGACTCTTCTGCTAAAGCCAATGAGTACATTACTAATCTGATTTTACTGTTACAAGATTACACTGATTACAAGCGGTCTAATAAAAACATTTTGTACACAAACAAGAAAGCTTGTAAAACACTAAATATATGTACTTTATTTGATGTTTGTTGTTGGTACATATTCAATAAAGTAAAGAAAACAAAGCTTTCAACCTTTTAACTATAGATATATACATTTATTAAATGTCGCAGTATCATTTGGTAATTTATCAAGTTTGAACCAACAAATTAAATAAATAAAACCAAAATGTGTGATAATGCATTAGATTATATATAACAGCTTGTTGAGTGTAGTTCTGTAGCCATTTGTGCCCAGTTTTTTACATAAAGGACTATACTATCTCAGGCACATTTAAAAATTGCTGGAAAACAATAAATGCTACACGATTACGTTTTTATGTAAAGTTCATGCCGTTAAATTTGATGCCAAGCTGCACAGGTAAAGTTGCAATGAGTGACAGCTTTCCTGTGTCGAGCAAGCAGGTTACAACATGTGCCGATATCACTGATAACAGGAAAGATATGAGAATGTTATTATAATACATAGCTAATATTGTGATTTTTTTACAACAAAATATAGTTCTCACCATTTACATATCCTCAGTATGCTATCACTGGACAAACCCAGGCGTTGTGATACTATATAATGCAGCCACTACACACATTGTTTTAATATTAATATTACATGCTTGTCTCAAAGGATAGACAGTGACAAAATGTGGGGGATGAAGTCTGATGTAAGATTACAATAATCAATCATTCTTCTTTATTTTCATTCCACAGTAGACACAGAGCCAAGCAGGATAATACCACACACCATCATGGAAGTCTTTGACAAGATTTAACCACATCTGCTTTCTGACAGACGTGTCTTTATTCTTACAATGCCATTATGGCTTTGTTTTCATTTCACCTGCCCTGGCCTTGTTGAAATGTGTCCAAAGTGATATAAACAGTGAGCGGGGGTGTCATGTCTTGCTGTTTCACTGGCACATGCTTACAATGTTTACTGGTCCTCAAGGGAGGAGTTTCCACAGAACTCTGACTTCGATATGGGCTTAACAGTTTGTTCTCTGAAGGAAGTAGCGCTGTGGATTCTCCAGTAGAAGATGGATGCTGTGTCTCTACAGGCTCAACTGGGTCTTCCTTTTGTACGACTGGCCCCGGAACTATGGCTTTGTCAGCGTATTCCTCTGTCTGGTCACTGGCTGGGTTACGATTACAGCCTGTAGCTAGTGGAGAGGTGGGAGTTCTCCCAGCTTCCTCTGTGTAAACCCTCTCACAGAAGCTTTCGGATGGATTACCGAATGGTTGGAAGGGGTACGTTCCCTATGGACATATCATACATTAACACACACACACACACACACACAGACAGGGCAAAAAAAAAAAGACACAAGTTGATGCCTTTTGAAAATGTAAGATAATCCAGTTGATTATCCGGAAGATAAAACCTTGCGTATAGAATCATGACAGAGGTGCTGTGATCTCCATCTAAATCCATCTGTGCAGGTTTCAACTCTAATCATAGACTTCAGCATGAGACTGACTAACCAGAGAAAAGTGACCTCAAAGATACCACTGAGGGAAAATTTAATTTTTGGTGGGAATAAATTTGTATATTGACAATTTTCATTAACAAAAAGAAAACATGGTACATAACTAACAGACAACAAAAACAAATGTTAAACCAAAAGTGTAAAAACCAGGAGGCCCATGGAAAGAGTCCACACAGAAATAATGTAGATTACAAACACAAATCTGTCTTTTTCCCTGCAAATTTGCAACCTGGGGTGGAATTTACATTCTACTATTAAAAACTAACACTTGGTGGGTATTTGTATTTACAAAGGCTGATTGCAGTATCTTTCTTGACTTGATATATTTAAGATTTGATGACTTTAAGGTCAACCTTACTTGTACTCCTGAAGTGCTTAGAAGGCGTTAGCTTATTCATATTGGGAAATACAATTTACTGCAGGGCTGCAACTAACAGTTACTGTCATTAAGGAATTATTTACTCAAATAAAACGATTGTCTTTTCTGTAAAATGTATAAAAATAGTGAAATACTGTATGTCTATATAAATAAAGTTATTATTATTATTATTATTATAATTGATCAGAGCTCAAGGATCTTCAAACTATTTTTTTCTTTTTTTGATTAACTACAGACAATATAATTAAGCATTTAACTGAATACCTAATGAAATCTTTAGATTTTACTTTTTGATGTCTGGTCAAAATGTCCAGAGGGGGGGCTGGGTCACGGGTACAAACCACTGCAATTTATTTATACGTTTTCATGGCCGTCACCTGAATGAACACCTTTTTCATATTTTCCTCCCTGACCACAAATAGCAAAGAACTGAATAATTTCACTCCCTCGGACACTTAAAAATGGATGCAGTTCATTCCTCCTAATTCCGTCCTCACTGAGTGAGTTCACCTTTTGATGGCTTGACGTTGGCCACAACGCCACAGAACTGAGGCCAGGGTTAGGCACCAGCTTCCCCTTGAATTTCTTCCACCTAAGAGGCAGATTATTAGCATCATTAGGACACAATTTTCAAGAATTTGTGGTCATAAGTGTAAAGGTTATTCACTGTTTGACCACACAATGTAGCGCTGTATACCTACTGCAGTGTGTTCCATATGACATCATCACCAACAAGAAAAGACTGAAACTTACTGAACAGCACAGCATAATCCAAGAGATATCACAAGGATTATAGTGATGCATCCGCACACAGTGAGTGCTGTCATGAGCCTCGGATCTATTGAAGAAAAGATAAATCAGGTTGCAGCAGTTTGTTGTGCACGAAAAATTACTCACCTCTCAAAAACTCTACAAAATACATGCATTGTATTACTGCATAGAACATTTTCTTCTCACTGACGGGAGAGGCATTATAATGTGTGATGTGTTGGGGCCTCTTCTACAGGTAGCCACAAAACAATGTCATGAGTTTATAACATCTGGGTTGCGCAAGATATCGTTTCAGTGAGTAATGCGAGTAATGGCGGTTGGGATCTAATTCATCTTAATCATAATATGACAGCAAAGTAAAATAAGAGTAAATCCTGTCGCACTTCATCCAGTAGTGGCACTTACTTCATATGTATAGTATTGTGTGTTTTTGGAAAGGAACAACTCTTATTCACACTTATTTGCGATGTCATATTGGTTTACAACCCCAAACAAATATTTAAAGCAATACCATGTAACTGTTGCTGAAGAGCGGCTACTGTAGCCACAATTACAGTATGGGATAATGGTAAATGGTTAAACATAGTGTAACAGTAGTACAAGTACACTATGACAAGAGTCATAAAGTCAGTGAATTGACTCAGTAATGTTGATTACATAAAGCAATATCTATCTAAAGCTATAAGTGGCATTAGCCACTGAGCAGACAAAGTAAGGCTGTAGCAGCAAAACCCCTGGGTTTATTGAACTGTTCAAGGTTGTGTTTTACTTGCATATGAATGTCATTTGTGCTTGTAAAAGGGAGAATGTGTTATTTTATCTTTAACAAATAGCAAAGTCTCGCTTTAAAGGAAGGCAGCTGCACATTCCACCTGACATGTCAAAGCATGTATGCAACACAAGTGATCCATCTCTTTGAGTCAGGGCAAAACACCAACTAAACTGAGTGGTAAGGTTTTGCACATCTGACTCCAGGATTCTCAAGAAATGCAATCACTTGTTTAAACAAAACACTACCCACATACAATACCCACAAGTATGCAAATGTCTGCTCACTCCAACAGATTCCTGTTAGCGGGCTGCAGTCGTGCTCATAGAACTATGGCTAAAATGTGTGTAAAATGTACACAAGAAGCCCTTACAGACTACTCACCAAATCTTTTGGTTTGAAAGAGCCTCTCACGGCTTTTGGTAGTTCCAGTAAGAGCTGTGGCCTTCACATAGACGCTGTATTGGGTGTTTGGATTCAGATCCTTCAAAAAGATGTTCTGCTTCGTGCCATCTACAGTAACATCTAGAAGAAAGCCACGACAGAAATGTCACAAAATGGTAAGAGGAAATCATTTGCAAACCTCAGACAAGTCTGTGGTGGACTTACTGAGCTGTGGTCCTTTCTGTGTACCGTAGAAGATGGTGTAGTTGACAACAACACCACTGCATGCCTCCTGTGACTTCACAATCCAGCTCACATTGGCACTTTTGTCGTAGGCCTGAACATCGATGATATTGACATTCCCGGGATCTGTAGGGAACGCGTTTTCAGAATCAGACTGTGAAAACGTGAAAAAAATACTTTTACAGAATCATAACAAATTCTAACTGATGTACCTTCTACTGTGGAGCAGATCTGAAGGGCTTGTGCACTATGACCTGTCTTGTCATCAAAGAGGGGAGTTACTGTAATATTGTAAGGCTTCATATCCAGCAGGTCTGTAAGAAACGGACGATTGTTATGAAATATAATACAGTGAAGTGGCAAGTGGTTGTTAGAACACATTAAAACCACAGATTTAATTCTGTTTCTATTACAGGTCCTGCTTAGCTTTTTACAGACATTAATGTCATGCAATCCAAAATGAATTTTAGTAGCTTTGAAGATAACCTGCCTTTTAATATAGCGCTATCATCAGGTCAAAATGTTAATTTCTCCCATACTTTAAATGACATTCCCATCAGCCTCAGCCTAGCTAACACGCAAAAGTGAGATGGTGAACATTATGCCTGCTAAAGAGCAGTATGCTGATGACTTTTTATTAAAGGGAATGAAGCGGGAAAGGAACAGATGAGACCGTAGCATATCCCATCTCTGAGAGATGAGTCACAGTTCTCAAAAACTCCACATTTTTAAAATGATAAGATCACTCTGGCTAATGCTTTACCGAGCAGCTTTTAAAAGCCTATTTCCACCAGTGTATCCATTATTTACCACACCCAGGCAATGAAAGATAAGTCATAAATTGATCTGCTGGTCAAACAAGTCGTAGCTCAGAAGTCAGCACAGATAGCTTGCATGCATTAATGTTAACAGCCGTAAAGTATTAAATCCACATCCATCTTCCTCTCTAACATACATCAACCATTCCATGTCTGCTCTCTAACCTACCAAACAGTGTGGTGTTTGTGTATTTGCTCTCCTTCCAATAGTATTGATTTCCATTGTGGGTGTAGTCGATCATGTAACCACTGACAGGCTGAAGCGGAGCCTTCCAGCTAACCAGAATAACGCCGTCCCGGGTTGCGGTCTGGATGTCGGTAACTTGAGGGAGGCCTTGAAAAGTGACATCAAGTGAAAAAAGAAGCTAATTGCTTGATACCAAATCACTAATATTCATCTGGGCAAAGCAATGCACCATTAAAATGAAGCAATATGATCTATAAATTGTGCTTACCCATTAAAAAAAGCAAAATCAATACAAAAAGCATTACAACTCACTCTCTCCAATGGCTGGAACATAAACGGAGTCCTCCAGAAGCAGGGATTCATTATTGAAGACGGTGAGATTTATTCTGTGTGCATCGTGGTTCACATCGACATCACAGGTTGAATTCCCACATAAAGGTTGTGTATAATTTACTCCAGACATGTGTTCCTTGTAGGGTGTCTGTCTGATAGCGTAGGTAAACGTGTCTTGGCATGTTAAAGGAAGCGCCTGCGTAGATAGTGTGAAGCACTTAAGATCAATAAGTAATATAAGGCGGAAATGTAGGTTGTAAGGTTGAATTATGAACTTCAAAAATATGCTTTGTAAAGGCAGCAGTGAGAGGCTTCCTTACCGTCCACATGGCACGGACCTTTCGAACTCCATTTTCCTCCAGTTCAGCTACCTTTCTCCACAGGCGCAGCTTGAAATCACGCTCTGTAAAGGGGTGCAACATGTTCAAAACAGGCAGTCTGGAATACACATACATAAATATAAGGATGCAGCATTATGACAACAGCTAACTAAACAGTGTTTGGTCCGAACCAACACACCTGGAGCTGAAAGCAAAATAGCCTTGAGCTCATGGTAACAGCTGAAGAACAGTACGACTTGTCATTGCTTGTTTTTGGTCTTCCAGGGTTCAAGGGAGTAATTAGCACAACAACATGCGACGCAAATCCGTACTTGTAAATGCTTATCATCAACTCAGTGAAAACCTATTATTGCGTGTCCCCAGGCCTGGAGTGGTCTGTTGCCAGGCATAGCACTATGCAGCATGTGTCACAGACAGACCTTTGACTTTGACTTAGGTGAATCTTAAGATATTCACATTTCAAGTTTCAACCTGCAACTCTAACGTGTCAGACTTGAGTAGCTCCAGCTGATCCGTGTTCCCTCTCAGAGCCAGCACTAATGTTTCTGAATATAAAGACTTTTGTTTAAAGACAAAAAAATTGCAAGTAAATATGTTGGGTCTTGTTTATTTGAAGCTAAACCAGTTATATTACATTAGCAGCACAAATGGCAGGCCTGGCCCCATCATTCTCTAGCAAGACCAATATGCAATTAGCTTGGAACCACAGTATATACAGACACACACAGATATATTGATTTTTCCATTAATTTGTCAGGCATTTGGAAATCAACCACTGATGATTTTAAATATTAATTAAAATGGAAGCGAGCATACTTTTAGCTATTCCTGACAAAGCCTGTATCTAGTTAGTTTAGATTATTTGACCTTATCAATAAACATCATTGAGAATCACAGTAACATTAAATAAATATATACATCTTAATATCTTACTCATAACAGTTGCCAGCAGAGACAAAAAAGAAGCCACGAGACTTGTTGTGTGGTCCCAGTTATGAGTAATGATATCATTATGCCTATTTATTGGCAATTTCAACACAACAAACTATCACACTGTATTTATTAGGATTCCCATTAGCTGGTTAGACGCCTCCAAACCTCAGTGAATCACACTGAAATGATTAGCCCTGAGGGTTAACAAAGAATCAGGGTCAAAGTAGAGTCATAAATGGAGAAATTCTCACAGTTGGCTCTACATTTAAGCATTGATTTTACTAACTTTTTTAACCTTAAGTCTTAATATCTCCTCCAGGATTTCTGGGAATTGTAGAGCTGCCTCAACGCATTCTTGCAATTTGCGCTTAACTTGCCTCGAGGAAACTGTTAGGGATAGTGTTATTGATACTGCTTAGGGTCTAACACAAGTGTGATTGCATTATCAGCAACTCAGAGCTTGAATATTAATCATATAGAGTCATTTCCCACTAAAAGCATGTAAGTATGACTTAATCTTGATGAGCACCAAGACCACAGTGGTGCCAAGTTATTGTCTTAGTTATTATTGTAGCCAAGGCACATTCACATGTCACCTACAGGACTTCACAGTTATTATAAATAACATTAAAAAACTCCATGATAATAATATGAAATAGTTTAAAAAGCAGATGAAACATTTTTTGTGCATGCGCAATGTAGTAAGCAGCTTTGTTTTTACTTTTTAGTTTGGTCACAACTGTCTTCTCGTGGCTCCACTCGCTCCATGGGGCCTCTTCTAAAGCACAACGGGCTGCAAATATGTAGTTACTGCAGGGTTCCACTTTTTCAATGGTCAGGTTGGACTCATTCTGTTCAGCGTTGAGAGTCTTACTGAGCACCTGTTAGGACAAACAGACAGATTTCAGTTAGAAAGATGTATTCAAATTCTAGGGAAGTCCCAGAAGGTCCAAAGCTGAATACATGGCCTTTCACCACTATCCACTTATTTACTAAGGCAGATTCTCAACAGACTTTGCAGACTGCAAAGACTTCACAGATTTGTTTTGCTGAAATTAGATACTTTGCCACATACAAACATGTCTTTTACCTCTGGAGCACTTTTATTGGCAGCCTGGAACAGAAAGGAAACAAGAAATGGCTTCAATCAACCATGAAGGGGGAAAAGTGTTGCACTGCAATCATACAAAATGATTGGGAATCTCTCCCATCTACTACCATGTAGTATATCTCAGGCGCCTGTTAATTTACTGTTGGGATAACTGTGGTGTAGATTCATCTTTTTAGGTTTACTCTTTATAACCTAAATCTAGTTTGATTACTGTTCTATTGTGTGATACTTTGTTTCATCCTGGCACGAGGGAGGATGCAACTTGACAGCTGGTCCATACCTTTCTGAATCCAGTTCAATTCAACCGCTAAGTGTAGTGATTCATTTTTACAATACCTTTGCTGTAAGTGTTGTTTGTGGCAATCTTTGTCCGATTTGTGATCACTGTCACCGACGTTGCCTTTTATTCAGTACTGCTTTCACGGTTACTTCCAGTAAGCACTTCAAAGGTCAACTGCAGCATTTAGATATATATACATACCTTGCTGTATTTGACTTGGCAGTGACACTTTCTCGAGGCAAGTGACCGATTCCACTGAACCAACAGGTGATCAGTGAGGGTAGTCACCGTTAACCCCGGACGGTTCATTTTAACTGAGGGAATATGATCATGGCGGCACGTCAAAATGCAGAAACCTTGTTAAATGTTAAAACACAATGACATCATTTAGGGATATCATTTTTCCTTCAAAATGTACTTACATATGTGATATGGGTTGAATTCATAAGGGTTGGATGAAGCTTCCCAAGCTGCAGTTTTTGCTCTCACAATAACACTGGAATTCTTAAGAAGAAGTATTGCACCAGATACATGTATATCTTTGGCTGTGCATTTTGTTACTCGTGAGCTGCAGATTTCCCTCAGAGGAGGTCTTAACACAGGGCCACTGAAAGAAATACATGTTTTATATAAAGTACATAAATCAATAAGACAAAAAGAGTTGTCCCTGCATGGGTTCTTACGCATCAGGGTGAAAATATGATACCCACCACAGTACAGTGTATTTTATTTCCAACGAAGAATCAATCTGATGCTCCCAGTTGCATGTTAACAGCTGTGGTACACCTGTCCCCGTCTGATTGTAATAGTGCCAGATGCATGATATTTTTCTGGGTTTTGCTGTGAAAAAAAGCAAGTTCACAATATCATATAGGTCATGTTATTGCAGGCATCTACAACCATATTAACTCACAGAATATAAGTACCAAAAGTACTTCTTACAGTACGTTCTGATGGTAGTGCCTCCAAGGACTTGCTGAGTAGCTTTGCTGTGGCATTGCAACGTAGCACCGTGGTGTGTGAAGTTCCTCAGCGACAGGACTGTGTGTGAGGAGTTGATAGTGCTCGACAGGCTTTCATCTACGGGTCTGTTGTTCAGCGTCCAGAAGATTTTACCATGGATGCATGAAGTCTGGCACACTATCTCGGTATTGGATCCCACTTCAATGTACTGATCTTTAGGGACAACGTCGCAAGATTTCTCTCGCTGGCCTGCAGGAAATGATAATGTAATGTTTAAAAATGAAAATTACATTCTTCTATTTTTCCTAATGATGTAACAGACCACCAGGAGTGAAAGCACTTTCTGGGGTCTTCAAAAATTGTTGGATATTCACCTTTCGGAAAAAATCTGATCCTTAGCCTTTGCGACTCAAGTGCAGTGATAATACATAAGAGACACAGACTGGAGCTAGAGCTCCTACGCTAGGCTAATGAAAGCGGGACATAACGAGCCTGTTAAATATCCACATACGTTGAGCCCATCAGTTTATCCTGACAACAGAAAATGATAGCATAAAATGACTTCAACTGACCCAGTTCTGACTCCAGCTAATGTACAGTAATGAAAGTAAGATACAGTGAGTAGTCTACATCTCTGCTGGAACTGCACACCAACGACAGAGCGTCATCACCAATGAGGCGACGGCAGAGTTCACATGCTGTCTCAAATTGCCTGCTCCCTAATTATTTCCACAGTAGTGGTCAAGCATCTCGTGGCACATTTGACAGAACTTTAAGTCATCCATAGCCAATACCAGGGTTTCGACTTATTTATCCCAATGGAGTGTGAACAGCCTGTGGACCACCCTGCTGCTAAGGATGCACGCTGCAATTGCAAACTGTCACTTGGCCAAATTCCACTATAAAATATTTTTGCACAGTGAGGTTCCACATCTGGTCTGCAGAAAGTTTCTCTACTGATGCCGGTCCTGCTCTTCAAATGGTCTGTGTGGTATTTCTTTGGATGACAATGAGATTGTGAAACCTCTGCAGCTAATGTTTGGGTCCAGCATTCAAGTCGGGTTGCTGTGCTGCTCTTCAGAACTCTGTAGAGTCATTTGCTCCTCGGATATTTCACAAGGTTCTTGACTTTGTTTCAAAAATGTGTTATAACTTAAAGTGCTTTGCTATTTTATTTTTTTCACATCTTATTGCCACTATTCTATTTCTGCTTCTTGCCTTGCAGTACTACTACCGTTGGCATAAATAGACAAAGAGAGGTTTATTTTACTTTATATTTATATCTGGGAGTAGTATTTTAGACAAATAAAACAATTGCTATTGTCTGTTAGAGCCATACTCGTGCTGTTTTGAAAATACGAAATACTATTTTAAAATTTCAAACAAATCATTCAAGAAAAATAGAACTTGAATTCTGAATAATATATTCTTGAATAAGAATCATCATCTGGGAGGTAAAACAGTGCAGAAAATAGAATATATTTGAATGCAGTTGATGTAAATTAACAGCCAGAAGTCTAATTTAAAATGCCAATTGGATGAAAGGAATATTATATTATGATTCTGGCAAATTGCAGTAATTTCTAGTTAAAATTCAAGACATTTCTAAATGCTTTCCCCCTTTTGTACGAGGCTACCCCCTAGTCACCACAGTGAACATTATGTTATGAAACCAAAACAAAGCCAGCATTTCCCAGAACTGTATCTGATCAGTCAGCAGCTCTATATTTTAACATCATGCTTTACTTACCACAACAAATATCAAATACAAAATCTTTACTTACCTTTACAAAAGGAGGGGATTACAACCAGGATAAATAGGGCTGGAAAGGGATCCATTTCTTATATCTCATTCCCGGAGTCCTTTAAAAATATATTTAAATCTGTGATATATTCTGCTGTGCACGATAAATCAATTTAAATCGCCTTTACTGTGTCCGTCACAGCAGACCGTACACTACACTGCGCCACATTGCCCCCAGCAACTCCGAATTTCAGCCATCAAGTAACAGGAACTGTAGCAAACCCTGAAATAAACGGGAGGTATTACCCAACTGGAAACGCAGCGAGCTAAGAGGAAGTGAAGTAGGTTGTCGACACCCTGTCAAACTTTGATCGTGTGTGTGTGTTTATTCCAGTGTGAGAGAGTAAGACAATAAACCTCTCTCCGCTGCTGCCATGAAGTTATGAATCACACACGCGACTGTGAGTCAGACAAGAAATCCTAATTGCCTGGAGCCTATTTGGCTGCATCACATCTAGAATTGCGTTAATGGATTCACAACAGAGAGACTGGCAGATGAAAAGTAGTGCAGTATATGATCATGACAAGGCATGGCTATTATACCAAGCATGTCTCAGTACTGGAGTATTATGACACCCTACAACAGAAGGCAGTTGTGCTGTCACAACCAGAGGTGGTTTAACTAACTCGGAACCATCATAGATGCAAAGCCAATACAAAGAGGAAGAGAGTGTGAGCAAACGCATGTCACACACTTGCCAAAGGCCCCTCAACCTTGTGACAGACACAAGAACCGGTCTAGGGAAGTCCTACCGGACTCTGGGGTCACCTATGCAACAATACAAGGCTGGGGTGGAAATGTATTTATAGCCACTTATTAGAAGGCTGTCAGCCACCCCAGCAGCCACTGCTGTCTTCCTGGGGTTCAGTCTCAGTCCTGGTTTACAGACTCCACCTAACCAGGGGTCTTCAAGCTAAGAAGGATTTAGAGAAGAGTGAACAGTCTGTAATAATTGATATGCCTTTAAGTGGGGAAGATATTTTAATCATACTGCAAAAGATGTCTGTCGGCCCTCTTGCCAGAGAGCAGTTGCTACCTGTCATACTGCAAATGCTCAAAAACATCAACATAAAATGCATATCAGCACATTTGCGGACTTTATCATTCAGCAACCAAGAATCCATATATCAGACGGTGGTGATGCCCACTTTCAATGACCTGCCTTGTGTCATTAAAAGTGTTTTGTACAAGTGTTGTACTCCCATTAGCCTATAACATCAATGGGTCAAAATATTCAAGGAAAAGCATCTTTTGAGAGTTTCCTTCTGCACATCATACTCTGCAGTATACTCTCCTCTTGTTGTGTTAGACTACCTTACTGCCTTACGTTTGTGTTCATATGGCTCCACCTAGTGGGTAATACATGATTTACAAAGGGGTAATCTAGACTGACTATGAAAAGACAATATTTCAGGGGAGAAACGTAATCATTCTTATTTAAAAACATATGTAAATTAACTACTTGAATAAAACCCCATAGTCCACAGCTTTAGAAAATAATTACATTTATAATGTCTACTATTAGCGGAAAGTTTTTAAACAGGTGTAACGCTGTGTTTAGTATAACGTGAAATATTGCGGTTACAAAAGTACCCCGGAAGTAGTTCCCCGGCCTCTGAAGCTAACGCTGCTAGCTTAGTTAGCCTGCTAGCATTAGGTACCTGCACAGTGCGACAGTTGAAGTGTTTGTTAGCTGGGCTGTTTGGTTTCACTTCACTCATTTAATTACAGGTTTGCTGCGTGTTGGTTATACGGAAATACAAATGACATAATAGTGTCCAGCTGACATATTTGCGTAGGAAGTACGTCCGGGGCGATTTTGTAACTTGGCTACACAATACACAGAGACACCGAGGGATCTTGCCCCTCGCTCACCTGACGCCGGTCCCCGCTTTCATGTCCACTGCGGTGCTAGTGGCCGCTGTTGTCGGCGGTGGGGTTCTGCTCCTCATGCGCCGGTTGTTCCCTCGGCGGAAACATGGCAAGCTGCTCCGGTATCCTGCCGACACTATGCGGGGAAAGACGGTCATCGTGACCGGGGCTAACTGCGGGATAGGGAAGGCCCTGGCCGGGGAGCTGCTGAAGCTCCACGCCCGGGTCATCATGGCCTGTCGGGACCCGCGGAGCGCCGAGGAGGCAGCCGAGGACATCAAGACACAAGCGGGACCAGAGCGGGGGGAGGTGGTCATCAAACACCTGGACCTCGCCTCTCTTGGATCAGTCCGACAATTTTGCCATGAAATTAATGAGGCAAGTTGAGACGATACATGGGGACGTCGGTCACATTGTCTGCAGTTTATTTACAAGCTACTCTGCAGTTTAGCATTTTAGCATTTTAGATGCCTGCTGCGTTTGGGTTGTTCCAGCTATTGTCATGTCCAACACAAATGAGATTATTACAGGTTCTTTGGCTGTCAGGGGGACTGTCCGTGGTGCTGAACATTAGCCCCTCAACCCACCGCTGCCAGACATTAGTCTGATCCCCTACTAGATTATAGCCAGGATGAGAAGGTCTGACAGCATCCATCAGCTAATAACCTGCCACAGATGTAACTAGACGTTTGGTTCCCTTGGCAGAATAATCACATGGGATCCTTGGTGTATGAAACACCAGAAAACTGTTAAAAAGATAAAAAAACTTAAAAGCCCATCTCAACATCTTCAAATGTCTCGTTTTGTCCAAAACCCCAAAATATGACCAAGGAAAGCAGCAAATTCCAACATTTGAGAACCTGGAAACATCACGTATTGGGCCTTTTCACTTGAGAAACTGCTTAATCAGTCAATCGATGTATCATAGTAGTTGTCGATTCATTTTCTGTCAGTCATCTAATCTGTGAGTCAATGCTGCTCGCTGCAGCTGTGATATGTTAGTGTCCTGCTCTTTTCATGAGAAATATGTATACCATATTATTCCATATACTTATGTCACATGCATACACCCTCAAATGTTTTGAACACCCTTTATTGTAGTGCTTTTGGCTAACTCTTTAAAATAATATATAATATATATATTTGACCTAAATGGGAGTTTTTAATATTGTCTCACAGTGTTAATGCAGGACATTGCAACATTTTCTAGATCCTCCTTTGTCATGACACTTACCGCTCAGAACCACTGGGTGTCTCAGGCTGTTTGTTCCCTATAAGATTTGTGTTTCAGAATCTGTTAAATGGTCCTAAAGGAATGAATGAGTTCTTTATTACAGGCAGGTGCATTGTGAAGTTCTTTCAGTTAAGCCTGTATATGAACACACAGACAACACTAGTATTACTTGTAAGGCAAACGTAGAACATAGCTATAGTTGGCCAATTATCAAGATTCAGACAATTTCCTAAAAAATAAAGCCACAAGCAATTTAAAATTCTCTTAAACCTCACGTATATTTATATACAGTACATTGCTTGAAGTAGCTTTAGATTTAACAAAAAAAATCCTTAAATCTCTTTCATTTATATGTAAGGGCATTTTAATGAGTCTTTTGAAGTGAGTGTTATTACGTGGAAATTGTGGTGTCTTAAATTATTTAAATATCTCTGACCCTTCAGGAGGAATCCAAGATTGACGTGCTCATCAACAATGCAGGTATCTACCAGTGTCCCTACGCAAAGACCGAGGATGGTTTTGAGATGCAGCTAGGTGTGAATCACCTGGGTCATTTCCTCCTCACTCACCTCCTGCTGGACCTCCTGAAGACCTCGGCTCCCAGCCGCATCGTCGTGGTTTCCTCTAAGCTTTACAAGTACGGCAACATCAACTTTGATGACCTGAACAGTGAAAATAACTACAATAAGTCCTTCTGCTACAGTCAGAGCAAGTTGGCCAACCTGCTGTTTACGCTGGAACTGGCTCGCCAGCTGGAGGGCACGGGGGTCACAGTCAATGCTCTCACCCCGGGCATCGTGAGGACCAGACTAGGCAGGCATGTTCAAATCCCTCTCCTGGCAAAGCCGCTGTTCTACCTCGCCTCGCTAGTCTTTTTGAAGAGTCCACTGGAAGGGGCCCAGACGCCTCTCTATCTGGCCTGCTCCCCTGAGATGAAGGCAGTGTCGGGGAAGTGTTTCGCTAACTGTGAGGAGGAGGAGCTGATGGCCAACGCTACAGACGACCAGGCAGCCAAGAAACTGTGGGACATAAGCAGGAGGATGGTCGGGCTCGCTAACTGAGCAGAGTCCTGTTCTGTGGGGACATATGTGGTCTTGGACAAACTACTTCATCTCTAGCAGCCCCACTGACACCGAGTGCCACCTTGCCACCTATAATCATTAATTAAATGACATACTGTGCCAATGAAGTGTTTGTGAGCAAGAGGGCTGAGTGTACATTGCAGTGGGTTGATCAGAGAATGTATATAGCTTTGAATTAAAAAATGCGGCTGTAAAAGTGATGGTCCAAACTAAGATGCATCGCTACGTGAAATGTTCTCTCCTTTCATCTACCTGCTCCCCCTGTTGAAGTCTTCGTCATGCTCATGTGTACATGTCAAAAGCCAATTAACAAATCTGGTAAACTGTGTACTTGGCCAAGTAATTTGTGTTCTCCTGAAGCAATTTAGCTAAGGGGAAATCTGGTAAAAATGTTTACATGACATTTAAAAAATCCGCTTACTGTAGAGAGCTACAACCCGGTTAAGTGCGTGTAAACTAAGAGAACATCCACATGAACGTTTTGGCTTCCTAGAAAGGCACTCGGGAAGGTGAAGAAACATGCTGAGAGGGCAATCGTGCTTAATAGAAGATCATTCTGTTAAGTCTACTTTGAAGTCGACAGTGAAGAAAACTGAAAACACATCAGTGCAAACAGACATGGAAATTAATTAATAAAATTGACTGTGTTTATGAACACAAAACCTGCACAGCGCCTCGCTCTCCGTCTTTCTTTATGCCAGGTGACACACACACACACACACACACACACACACACACACATATCGATATCAATGGGAAAGAACTAATCTCTTCGCATTCATCGAAGCCAAGCTGAGTTGTCACCTTTTCCTCCATTGTGAGGTCACATTGTTGCTTGTGCCGTGCAAATCCTCAGAGCGGCTTGAAAAGCATATCCATTTCTAGTTCAGCCATTGTGCTTGAATGTTAAATATGTGCACACTTTAGCATGTATTTTGCAGTGTTAAAAAAGCAGTGGTGTGTGTGTGTGTGTGTGCGCAGTGGTAGCTGTTAATCTAGTTTCACCTCTATAGATGTGTTTGAAGTGTAAATGCTTTCTGATGTGTCTGGAGGAGACGGAACAACGAGGGTGACAGTGTCGATGAGTGAGATGCTGCTGCACTTTGGATGGATTCAATCTCCCAATGAGATGCAGCAATAATTACAATGTGTAATTAAGATACATAAGAATAAATACAAGAACAATTCTGAAATGACAATGTCCTTTTATATGCCAATAGAACATTAGTTTGCTAATAATACTGAATATAGAGGGTGGATTAAAATTAGGCCTAAACTAACAATTAGTTTCTTTTCACATCAGTGCAATTTCTCACAATCACAATGTCCCAAAGCCCAATGTGAAGTCTTAAAATGTCTTGTTTTGTATGACCAGCTGATCAAAACCCAAATATATTCTGTTTATTATTACAGAAGATACAGAAAAGCAGCACATTATTACATTTGAGAGGCTGGAACTAGAGAATCCTTTGGCATTTTTGCTTGAGAAATAGTTCATGCAGATTAACTTTCTGTCCATCAATTAACTGAGTGATCATTTCAGCCCTAACTAAATGCAACAAACACCTCATTTGGGCTGGAGATAATAGATTATTTTCATTATTGATTTATTTGTCAATAGTTTTTGAGCCTACTAATCGTCAGAAAATACAGAAAAATATCCTTCACAATTTTCCAGGGTCTGAGATGTTGTCTTGAGATGACAACAGTCCAAAACTCAAAGATATATAGTTACAACAGAGAAAGCAGCAAATCTGAGGGGCTGGAGTCAGCGTATGTCTGGCATGGTTGTTTGGAAAATGACTTGAATGATAAATTCTTTGTCAAAAAAGTTGCTGATTAATTCTAATCCGATTAATCTGTTGCTCAACTAACTGATTAGCTGACTAATTGTTTGAACACCTCATTGCAATGTATCCACCTGAAGGGAGTTTAATCAGCAGGTCTCACAATAGTGGAATTTATCATAGGGATATTTTTGAGCTTTATATTGTACGGTTATTTTGTTATTTAGTAGCAGACACTTGAAATATACAGCAGAAGAGCATCAGTATTAGCTGTTCAGTGTGTTTAATGTCCCGAAAACTCACAGCACCACAAGCATTTCCTTATAGCGTTTTCCGCAAATAAACTTCCTTTCTGTCTTGAGTTTGCTGACGTTGGCAAAAATCTGTCTCTACTAACCTATTTTTAAATTCACAACAGTGATAAAGCATCGTAGTGACTCAGCAGGCGCGCGCCACATGGCTGCAGCAATGTGTGTTTGACTGACAGAGAGTCTCCCTCTCAGTTCAATCACTGTGGATCAGCAGACGGGCCGTTATCTGCTACTGGACTCTGAAGCAAAGAGACATTAAAACACAACGTGTCTTTCGTGCATCCACAGATTTCAAATCCCCACACGTTTGCACATTAAAGGAAGGCTTGGAGGTTATATGTATAATTTGTGCTTTATTAGGCGAATAAAACAACCAAAATATAGAAACATGCACCGTTGTCAAAGAAACAGGGTTACAGTGGCTTGATGGGGTGTGGGCAACCAAATCTGAGGTAGAATGGGGGCAGGAAAAACCTCTCCATTGGATACAGAAGAGCAAAAATAAATAATACTGACTCCTAAGACAGATCTCAAAACGTTCCATCAATAACAATATAACACACCCACCGACACGGTCAAATTCAATCAACAGAAGAAAAAAAGTGATTCATTTGTTTTTGTTGTCCTCCTGTGTTCAACATTCATATTTAAATCCTCACAAGGCCAACACTGTCTTGGTCCATTAAAAATAACGACTGAAACTAATCTGTGTGCACTTCGCACAGGCATCAATTCCCAATTAAAATACCTCTGTGAGTTTTCGAATATAGGATTGGCAGTTTTTAATTTATATACAAGTTCCAGGTTTATCAAGATTTGCATTTTGTTTGATTGTTTTGGATGCATTTCTTGCTAACAGCTACATACAAAATATATCACTCAAAACTTTAGTTATAAGTATACTTTTGTCATTTAAATACATTAACATCCTTACAAATTGTTACGGGCCGCTTCAGCTCCTCTCCTCCTATTGCCCCACATCCAACTCTTTTAACATGGCTTACTCGCTCAGGACAATTGTGGTGTAAACTGCTGCCATACGATCAAAAGCTTTTTAAATAATCAGTAATAGTTACATGTTCGTGATACGGAATTATTTGGCCCCTGGCTGCTGTTCAAACCATTTTCTATCAAAATGATCGTGCCAACAGAAGGTGTAGCTGGACATAGCAGGGCCTTGTGCCCGACATCCTATCAAAGAATAAACCTGATTGGAAAGTCCTTCAGTTCAGAAGTGTTCCATAAAGCTGGGCCTTGGTCAGACTGTCCTTCCTGGAAAGTCCCAGGGAGCCAAACTTTTGGTTGTATGGAGGAGGAGGGGGTGGGGCCGGTGGTGGCGACTGGCTCGCCTGTGCGGGCAGGCTGTGAGCAAGTTCCGCTTGGTAGTGCTGCAGTTCTGCAGCCATCTCCAGGGTCCTCTGGTTCAGAGACTCGGTGGAGCTGTTGGGGCTGGGGTCTACATAATCCGTGCTCTGGCCGCCAGCTGCCACATTACCCTCCCTGTCTTTGGAGCTCCCTGAGTGGTAGAGGCTGTGCTCCGACCCCTGGCTGTCCTCGGCTCGGTACAGGTGGGCTTGGCTATGAGCCTGCCGCCCTGGGCTGCAATCGGGGCTGGGGCTGTTGGCTACCCACACTGGGTCCACGACACCCACTCCGTGATGGTAAAAGTCAGCCCCTTCCTGGAAGCTGCTGTAGAGCGGCCCGAGTCGGATCTTGGCAGGACGGACGGAGAAGTGCTGCTCCGAGAAGCTGTAAGGTGAGGCCCGGCCTGGGCTGCGGTAGGTGTGGGCGCTTAAGTCCTCCACACTAAGCTGTCTCCATCTGCCAATCAGCTCCTCCTCTTCGGGGGCTAACGTGCTGCCTCGACGACTGTCTCCGTAGGCAACACTTGGGGATGAAGAGGGGGGGAGTGGCTCATAGGGCTCACTGAAACAGGAGGACATGGTGCGGCTGTAGACAGGCGAGCTGCCGTTCTGGTGGTGGCTGAGCTCCGTCTGCTGGAAGGGATGAGCGTTGGCAAAGCCCCTTGGACTGTCCCTCTCCCATGATGAGTCACTCTTTCTCTCATAGTCCCCTGCATCTCTCCAGTCCATGTAGAGGGAATGGTGGCGCGGGGAGGAAGCAGCACTGCTGGGGGGGCCGTTGCCTTTGTCTTCAGACCCACCTCCACTGAAGCTGGAGTAGGAGCTGGAGCCTGCACCAAGTGTGGCGGGGAACTTAGCAAAGTGCTCCTGGGAGAAGCCAGCCCTCAACCCCACCGAGCCCTCCTCTGGGTTGCTGTCGGTGGAGTTTTGGGGCCCGTACAGCAGCTTCCTCTGACCGTGGAGGTCCATGCTGGGCCTCCGCTCGCGGTGCCGGTCATCAGGGCAGTACAGGGCTGTGTCACTACTGTACAGGTCAGATTTGTAGGCTGCACGGAGCCCCAGCCGCTCTCCTGGTCCCAGGCTCTCCAAGATAAACGCATGGTCCTGTGCTTGGGGGCTGGGGGAGCGGGAGGCCTGGCTGCTGCTGCAAGCTTCGTCTGGCTTCTCGAGCACTTTGGCGATGAGGGAGGCCGGGACAGTGTCGGGGTAGGTGTGGCAGAGAGGAGACTCCTCCATGTGCATGGTCAGTCGCTCCTGAAGATCAGCAGGCAGCTAGACGTGTCCAAGAAAAGAGAAGGGAAACACACGTGGTTTAAGTGTTGCTGTAGCAACAGACGGACCTGTAGTGTGGCATGAGATCACTATTTGCTCTGTTGGTTTTTTGCATACTACAACATTTACAGGATTTTAAATTCTCCTATAATATTCTGAGCACGTTATTCTATACAGTGTAAACAGTTTCTTGAACACTGTACACTCCATTGCACTAGAAGAGACTGCCTGGTGTATCTGTCACTATCAGAAGGTCTACATTAAAGGTGCCTTCAGACATTTAAGCTTATTGCATGTCACACTGACCAATGGGTCTAATAAAACCTTGGTCGCAATCTGTGTCAGACTGACTAACGATATCGATTTGCCACATCGTGCAATGAATTTGTGGTGAAACGTAGCGCTAGTCTCACAAATGTTAATTTCAACAATATGCTCATGTCTTGCTGTTCCCTTTCTTACTCTGCAAATTGCTTTTGTATGTTTTGTTTTGCTGTAATAAAAGCTGTTTCGCCTCCATTATTTTGGTTTATCAGTGTGGTTTATTTTCAATACTGTATTCAAACATGGCGCTTTACAAAAACCGTCATGCTTGCGGCTAGCGTATTCGGTGTCATCTTTTGTTGCATTCTGATTGGTTGGTTTGCAGACGTGGCTCGTAGCAACATTCAAATCGTGAGAGATTGGTCCTAAGTTTCTGTTGCCAAAGCTCCAAATCAGCCATCGGTGTCTCAATCACTCTTTTGGTTTGATTTGATCACGTTTCTCTCATGATTGTCCACTTTGGTCTCAGACAGCCCAAACTACATATTCAGTGAACGTATATGTGTAGAAAGATATCTAGGTCATACCACAGTGTACTTTCTTAATTTAATGTATTGCAGTTTTTTGTTTGTCACATAGTACACACAACTGGTGATTTCTGAGTATATCACTGCTGCATCTGCCTGATTTGACCTGAATAATTGTGTTCATGACTACAGTGAAAAAAAAAAATAAATTAAAAAGTGTTATTTTCAGTGCCTGTAGAGCCTGTAGTGGAAGGTGAACTCATCGCCTTCCTTGGAAAAGAAAGAAACTGCTCTATTCCCAAGCATTTCTCAAGTGCCTCATTTCTGTGCCTCTCCATAGCAACAAGCATTAAGCCAGCACATCATCAACAGGAATCTAGTCGGTTGTTCCTAAGTGGTGATGATAGGCAAGCTAATTATAACTTCGAAGATAGAGAAAAGACAAACACTACAGAGAACATGAAAGACATTTTATCATAACAGTTTTATTACAACTTGGACCAAACTAAACGCCACTTAATTAGTGTCCACACATTTTTCATTTGGGCTTGTTTTGAAGGAGATCACAGTGAGCTTTTATGTGGCGTTGGGAGAACTGGGAGCCCAATCATTTTATACCCTCGCTGTGCTTGTTTTGCAGCAAAACAAACGACTGAAGCACTTCAGTAGGCGCTGAAGAGCCACTGCACTTCTCAAAACGCTGCAGCATCATTCATCAATACACTTTCGATTAGCTCCCACCCACAGGACCAGCAAACCGGTGGACATACAGCGAGTGCATGTATAGCCTCTGACCCCCATTAACAGCTTTTCACTCTATAACAGATCCTATACCGTGCACAGCAAGGGGCGTGTATGTGTTTATGTGTTCTGGGATCATTTATGAGCCTTACGCAATCAACTGTAGTTTGCATTGATATTTCCATTCAGCCATATGGGCAAAACGTGGAGAGGCATTCTTTAGCCTCGTGGACACTTGCCAGTTTTAAAATCCACCACCTTGTCACGTGGACAAGGCACAAGGCCCAGGGCTGATGCAGCAGAATGTGGCGCCAAGATGGACTGGTGTTGTAACACTCATCAGTACCCACATGCATCTCTTTGCACAGGCAACAGCAGGATCGCTGCAGCGTGCAGCTCTCCATTTACATTTTAGCCACATACTGTAGTTTGAGCTCCTTGGACAGTGGAGCTGTCCCTCACATTTGTGCACAATTTGCCGTGGTGTAGTTTCCGCGGTGCTTCGTGCTTAATCTTTGTCAAGCAATAACACCATGACTAAACCCGGTGCAGGATAATTACACTCTGACTTAGCTGCATAGTGAGTGACAGGAGGAGAAAGACTTGAGAGACTCAGTTTACTTTAGACTCCTGCCTCACTGATGGGTGCAAACATAAGATCTGAGCTACTGTTTTCCATATCCAAGCCCACGTGTACTTCAGCTCAACGCCAAAATGATTTAATGAGACGGGAATTTAAAATTACATTTCTCTCTCGTTTGACATACAGTAAATGGACAAATGTTAAATGTTATGTAACCTCTGAACCTACGAAAAAGTAAGAGTCCCTGCTGAACTTTCCTCGGATGCGATTTTTTGTAAGAAAACACGTCACAATAAGAATAGTATAATGTAATAATTTCAATAGTTTAGGTAAATATAGCTTAGCGAAAACATATAATAACATATACTCTATAGTATACAGTATATTAAATATACAGTAAAAATGCAGATGAATTTTCATTCATTCATGACCAAGTGCAACAACGGTTTATAAAGTAAATGATTGTATGTCTAGACTATCTTCTGTCAGGCAGCACGTTAAGCTGTGTTTTAGTGGCTACCAACTTTTTTTTGGCCTGTTCCAGTTCTCTCAGATGAAAGTTATTTGGCCAAAAACAAGCTTTAATTCTGTAGTCTCCCACAGCGACCCACAGCCGTCACCGCTCCACCACGGCTTGCCTCTTATCACTCCTGCCCCACAAAGGGCAACATGACCTTCAGTTACAGTCGAGATGACACATCCCCCCCCCAATCGTATGTCACGAGTTGAAAATCCATCTACGCATGTCTCCTCGCAGCTATTTCACCTATTCTTTATTCCCTTTTATGTGGCTACAGGTCTATTGAAGAAATTTGTATCTCTTGTATATGATTTTTCTGGGTTCACATGAAATGTATTTATTTACAGCTAGGGATTTGATGTGATTGAAATCTTAATAAAATTTGACAAAACAAGTAAACAGGACCGAGTGTAGTGCTCACCTCGGAGAGCTGGGCCATGTAAAGAGATTTGTTGCACTGGAGAAGCTGAGCAGCCAGGTTACAGTCCTTCCTGTACATATCCTATGGAGTCACAACATGACCACAAATAGGAAGACAAGAACATTTAGGGATGCATACTGACTGGTGTTGGGGAGTATTTTCATCATCTACACTTATTAGATCTCACTCTGCTTCCACGCCACAAACTTACTTTACCTGTTTTGCTTTGAAACTGACTGTTTACAGCTGCAAAGATCACCTTGTCACTGATTTTGTGCAGCATTATGAAGGTTAACAAAAGCAAAAGTGTTTCTAAATGCTCGTGCTTGATGAGTTTAGCCAAAATATAGCAAAGACAAAAGATAATTCCTTTTATTGTCTCTGCTATGCAATACTAGAATAGACACCATGAGAAAGCAAAAACATACTCAGTGCCTTGAGTGACTTTTTATGACAAAATAATTTGGTAGCACTTGAAAAGGTACGTCCTTAAATGAAAGTATCTTGCTATAATGAGGAAAATAGTTCTAATCGTAATGACAAATTGAGAAGGAATTGCTAATTGGAATTCACTGCAGAAGGCAGTAAACAAGCTGGAGGTAGTGAGTGCTGTTTTATCCTCTAGAAATGAAAATATGAGGAGGCTCTTACGTTGTCTTCTCGTAGCTTCTCGATGGTGAGCTTTGCCTCCATCAGGTGGTTGTTGAGAACGATGATCTCTCTGCTCAGCGCTCGCTTCTCGTCGTCATGGTGCTGAGACTGACGCCAAGAGAGCAGTTTTAGACAATGACCGGCATTCATCCCAGTTTGTCTTATTACACTTATGAGCACATTCGTCATGACGTGTCTTTGTCCAGCTTTATTATTAATATTTTGTCACTGAATATGCGCTCTGATGAATTTGAATACTCAAGGTGCTTATTTTCTCCAAATGAAACACGAAACTGAACCATGTAAATAATAAACTAATCAACCCAATTAAAATATTATGGATTTAAGGTTTTTAAAGAGCAGCTTTATAAAGTTTGTCCCTGATAAATGTGTAACGTAGACAGGATCTGTTTTCTGTAGAAGATTGCGTTTGAGATTGTGGCTCTAAATATAAATGCAGGATGGATACAGTAAAGATAGACTGAGCAACTTCACCCAGTGATGGTGCTTTAAATGGACTCCACTTATATAGCGCTTTTTCAACCTTAACAGCTTCCTCATTCATTCAGGGTTCAGCATCATGTCAAAGGGCACTTCATCACATGGGCATGAGGAGCCGGGGATCGAACCGCAAACCCGGGGTTGAATCGAAAACAGCCGCCCTGTAGCTGAAGCTGAACCTTTTGGTTACTGTGGGTAACCAAGGAAGCGTGACGTCAGCGGACCAAGCACTCCACAAAAGTTGGAAGTTTTAATTCACTGCTTGCTGCTTTTTCAAGCTGATCTCCCGTCAGCGTCCATAAATGGTGCGAAATATAAGTCTGAGGTTAGAACTGATATTACATGGCAGTTGGTGTTTCGCTGGTTCAAGTGTGCAAACGTTTGCTCTTTCCCTCTTCTCTTTTCCTCCTGCAGCTGTGTGAGTGGAAGCACACTCAAAAGTATATTACTGTGTTCATCTGTCTTGTAATTACATTCTGTATAGTTGCGCAGGGCCACGGGGGTCAGATGGGTTTGTGGCACCTCTGGAGTAAACAAGCGTTCCGATTACACAGAGACTTACTCAGCATCTCTCTCACCCTCGAGGACGCGGGTTCGTGAGATGCATCAGTAACGGGTGATGAGGACAAAAAGCTGTTGGCCGTTATCTTTTATAAAATGACCACATTTCTTCTCACAAAAATGCCAAGTGACCTTCAGCCCCTCCATTAAACTGAAATGTCACTGCTGTGGCATCGTAGGCACAACGGAGGGCCGCAATGATAATTATGTTGCGCTGTAACAAACCCGTCCGGCGAGCGTTTTCAGCTGTCCATTCAGCAAAGACACCTGATTGTCATACAGTGTTCTCAGGCAGGCTAGTTAATTGTAGCTTTCCACTGGCAAAAGCAATGTCTGACAAATGAAGTGAGGTGCGGTGCACGGAGGAACAATGGGCTTGCTATCACTCTGCCACTGGAAGGAGGACAGCCAATTGTAATAAGCCATAATTAACGTCAGTGGTACTAACAGCAGGGCACATTCATATTCAAATTGGCTCTCCCAAGTGTTCGGTACCATGTCTAAACCCCATGACGTGCTTACGTGCTTCTTTTGCTTCCGTGTCTACAGGTACTTCACCGCAAGCATGGGAATTCATATGACTGGATACACCACACACCTACACCTACACCCACACACACACACACACACACGCTCAAACACTTACATCTCTGTGGATCTTCTCCTCAAGATCCTGGTTGATCCTCTGCAGTGCTGAGTAGCTGCTTTGTATTCTAAACGACACAATAAACGACATTGCTCACTTGCAGACAATAGTTTGTACATGCGGTATATAGTAGCAGCCGGAGACCTCTCCAAACGCAACATAAGCATATCGGCAGGCTCAGCAGTATTCAAGGCAGAGCTAAATTGCATGCCGCAGTTTAAGTTTACAGCACTTGTAAGTAATTTTTTCACATCTCACTGACCTCCCTCTACTGATATAATGATTTAGTGAATGTTTTATTCTGTTATTTGTGATCCAGAAGGTGGAGACGCATTTCACAAGGCAATATAGAGTATGAGCAACAATTCCACATAATGAGAATCGCTCACTCCCTATGCCAGAGCATCCCTGGAGGATCCTGTCTGTGCTTTATTATTGAGCTATCCTGTACTGACACACTACTTATTACACTCTAAAACGACTTACAAGTCAACACAAGTCAGCTGGTCCTCATTAGCAGCAAGAGAATAATTACATGCTGTCCTTTTTATTCAGGCTATGAGGGTCTCCTCCTAAACCCGCCACAGTGTACTACATCGCTCCTCAATTTTAAAGCTGCTGTTCACTGGACTGGAAAGGTAAGACTGGCTAACTTTAGACACCCATGGGCAAATACTGAATTTTGAAAGTTCAGTGCAGCACTTTGTACCATATAAATGGAGAGAAAAACAAAGGACTTATAAGCAGAATGTCTCGCCCCACCGGATCAATTTAAACCTGGGCCCCTTTTGGATGCGGTTTGTGTCTATTCACACATGTGACTGAGCGCGCTATGTTATTATGTCCCCTGTCTGTCCATGTTTCCTCTGCTGTACTCAGGTTTCAGTCGAAATTAGTTTTACCAATTGAAAAATATATATTTTTTCTCACAACCCAATTCATTTAAACCTCTGTGAGGAGCCTTTCACTTTACCTACTTTACTTAGAATATATCCTGACAAGTGGTACTCAAGTACAGTTTTATGGTACTTGTACTTTACTTTAATATTTCTACTTTATGCAACTTTATACTTGTACTCTTCTACATTTCAGAGGGGCATGTTGCACTTATTACTCCACTATATGTACCTGGCAGGTGTAGTCACTAGTAGCTAGATTCTACATAAAAAACCCATATGATTAGCTTATAAAATACAATTTATTGTTAAAGATTAAACCAGTGGTTCATAACCTTTTTGGCCCCCCTATGACAAAAGCAGTATTAGCTGACCTTCGTGTTGGGTACGACTGGACTAAACTAACTAACGGTATATAAAATAGTTTCATCTATCTCCATCTCGACCAGCTACAAAAATACAATGCTTCTTACAAAATAATGCATCAGATTCAACTGTCTCAAAACAATAATAACTAGGGGCCATTTTTTGCACCACTAATCATACACATCAAAGTCTGTTCACAGCTTTTGGGAAGTACTGCTGCATATGTGGAAAAAGGTTGCACGAATCCTTTGGTAGCTCCAGAGGAAGCTGCACAAGTCTGATAGATTGTCTCAAGTGATGTCACACACCTGAGTCTCCAAGCCAAGTAACTTGTTGCAACAGCCAAGTTGCGTTGTGGGTAATGTAGGCACCATGTTTTAAACAGTCCATCATGTTATAAGTGGGCAATGCTCTTTTAAGTAGTGTATTAAATTCAGCACTTTTAATAGTAATGAAGTTTTTGTGGTATTGGTACTTCTACTTCAGTAAAGCATCTTCCAACACTGTGTTGCGCAGTATGTACTCGTACCTTCGCAGTTTATCAGTAAACTTGTCCAGTTCCTCCTGTGCTCGGCGCAGCTCCGTTTCCAGATACTGCCGCGTGGAGTCAAACTCGCTCTGCAGCAGCTCCAGCTTGTGTGTCGTGTAGGAAAGCCTCTTCCGTAAGTCTTCCTTCTGCTCCAGCAATGAGCTGAACACACACACACACACACACACACAACTGATGATCGTGTTCAGGGCATATGGTGGAGCAAACGAGCTTGTAACTTGGGTATATGCGTCTCTAAATGGACTTATAAGGGTCTACATATCTTTTTAATGCACCCCTGAACGGCCATGCAGTGATGATGAGAACATCATGATAGGGGGATAAAAGCGGAAAAGTTGTGTGAGAAAGTGCTTTGTATGAAGAATACGTGGGACCAAAACGCAGATCTCTAATCAAGAATCCAGGCGGGGATAAGCAAGGATAGGGAGCTCTTCAAGGCATTAGATTGTTTTTGTTTTTTTTAACATTACATCTCTTTTCCAGCATTAAAGCTCTGCAGCACATCACAGAAACCCAATCAACAGTGAGATTGGTCCTCACTGAAAAGAAAAAAAAGAAAGGGCGTAATCTGTGATGGAATATGAGCCAATGAGCTCCAATACATCATATGAATAGACTGTGAAGGCTCAGATTTACAGAACAGCAATACCCCCCCACACACATGTAATTCAGCGAGACAGCACAATGATGCCTATTTTCAGAGTATGTGCATTACCTGGGCTTCAATCTAATAAAAGTGTGAGTGGGAAAAGAGGAAATGTCTGTTGCCGTGATGGATCTGACTGTGCACGGCTGGGCTTAATGGACCCGGTATTGACGGACAGATGGAGGAAGGAGGCTAATGACTCTATCTGCAGCCAGATAACAGATAGCAGAAAGTGGATGGAGATGTGGTCACATTGCTCTTTTCACTTCCTCTCTTTGTCTCTTTTTCTTTCTTTTTAAACAAGATTATAGATACAGAGGGTGGGGGCTGATAAAGACAAAAAAAAACAAAGAAAATCAGGGATAGGCTCCTTTAAATGCTTTCAGGTGTCATCCAGTTTCCAGCTCGTTAATATGCATGATTATACTTCTGCAGTCAGTGAGATGAAAATTAGACTGGGTCAGTTCAAACTGTATACAGAACTACAGGTAAGACTAAATATTATGTAATTTTTCTGTAATTATGTCTAGATTCTTGGTGAAATATTTGTCTTATAAACCACTTTAGCTGCAATATTAATTTCAGACAGTCACACAAATAATACAGATAAGGTATTACTGATCTGAATGGAATCACAGACAAACAAAGACACGGTCCCCAATGGTAATGGGTTTCTCACATACTGTATGTATACAGTAGCATGCATTGGCTTGCATTCCTTTTGGTTTCTCTTGCCTGTCTAGGTAATGTACGCCGTGACATGTGGCATGTGTGTGCAGGCTGGGCACCTTTAGGTGTATGACACCTAATTAAAAATATTAATGAATTCATTCATATAGAGATTCAGCAAATATGTGCTGCAGAAAGACACATTTCTCATGGACAGAGCAGCTCTAGAGGCAGAAATCTCACGAGGCTGATTTAAATTTCAGTGAGTGGAGTCAAAGACAATCTTTAAGTCCACATATCTAAACGACAAACTAGGAGCTTTGTTGTTGCACATGACTTATGAGCGTTTTGTGATCCATGGATGAAGTACATGTTCATAGGCAACTAATAATTCTTGGTTAAAGTTAGTGACATGGTTAAAATAAGCGATGTACGCCATGGTTTTCAGCATCAGAGTCATAGGCAGTGAAGGCAGCCCCATCCTCCCTAAGAGGTTTTGTGACAACTAAAGGTGGAAATGACGAATCGCATGTCCTGATTTCAATCATTTTGTTCAGTTCAGTTCAAAGATTCATACTCACTGATTCGTTCACTTTTTTCTAAGCTGAGCAACTGCTGTGTAGTTTGATGAGGTATGGCTGAGTAAAAGGTTAATAACTCAGCAGACAACTATCTGCAACATAGTTGTAACACCATGATTGTTTCTAGTTTTGTCTGTCAAACAAGATTTTAACCAAGCAGTAACTTACTTCGTATCACGGCTCAGCTGACGGTGGTGCTTTCAGTCGCCAGTGGGGAGATGTCCACTGCTAAAAGCTGCCTTTTCATTTTGACAGGCCACAGTAGGAGAAGCACAGGTGTAAATAATAAAGTATAATGAAGGCTGAATTCCATTTAGCTGCTTCAGTTCCAGGGTCCTGCTATTGTGCATGCTGGCTCACTGTCACGCTGGCATGACTTACTGGTGCACTTAATAGATCAGAGCTATTGTTAATGTTAAGAACCTTTGCCTTTACTACTATGACAAGCCAAACTGAAGCTGTGAAAAATGCCTATTGTGTGAGTGACACTGATTCAGTGTAGCATGTTCACCTCCAAAATTACAGATAACATGGTTATGAATTAAAAATAAAGCGGCCCTTAATATTTATTTCATTTTGACCACAGTTCTTCTTAGGATTTCTAGTTAGCTAACTTGTGCTTCTGAAAAACTGTACTTTCTGTCCTTTAAGGTATTTTTGACTTCACTAATTAAGTATTTCTACCTCCATCACGGCTCTGCACCAAGAAATATTTGTACCAATTAAACTCCAGTCTTCACTCAATCACCGCTAAGTAAAGTACTATAACAGGCTAAATACTAAAGAAACAATACTTTTCTTGTTATGAATTCAATTAGAAATGTTCATACTGGACCTGGAATATTGTTTATTTTTCAGGAGATTGTCACAATTTACGTGGAAAACTACTGCATCTACAACCAAGTCAGTGAGTCAAACAATACCTGCCTACAGATTGATTCAATGAATGTCTCAACTGACTGGTTGGCATTTCAGTGCTGCATTACCCAGCAGCCCCCACCTCCTGCTTCTCTTTGATTGGCAGGCATTCGCAGGGGAATACAGGTGCTTGTTGTTTGATGTAGGATGAGTTTACGTGAAGTAGCTCCAGGGACGAAAAAAACCACCATTAGTGACCTCGTCTGTGAACAGGAGCTGAGTCACACATAATGAGTGCTTTCATTCCGGTGAGATGAGATGACGAGGCAGCGTGACTTCTGGGCTCGGAGAGGCGGAATGAGGCTACTTTAGCACCACTGGGCGGCGAGAGGAGACACCTTGTGGCCGGATGAACGGACAAACAGATAGAAACCACGACGGATGGAAAGATGGCATCTGAGAGTTTCACTCTTACCTCTTCTTCGGATGTTTGCCGCCATTTCGGGGGACTTTTAAGGCGGTTTTGCCAATGTATATCTTTTTCATGGTTTGTCTGTGTTCCTTCCCTCTCATGTGTTTATATGGGTTGACCACAGGGAGCCGTCATGTGTGTTAGTATCCCAAAGGAGACCAGCTAATTCTGGCCTGCAGAGTTACTGAGTGCTCTATACTTGTGTTGACCCTGCCAAACAAAGCAAACACACAGGATGGCAACTATTAGTAACTATAGTTCAACCAGTCATCCTGTTTGAAGGACAAAGTCGATATATATTTTGCAATGATAGTCATTTTAATGGCAAAATTCCCCACAGTTTTATCCTTGGCAGGAAAATAAAAGCTGAAACAGCACAATACTCAGCACTAAATTCTGAGTAACAGACCATTTTGAAGGTTAGCAGCTCATAAAGGTTAAAATCTCCCCCTTGGTGATGTAGCTTTGGGGCTAATTTTAGTGCTGTTGTTTTCCTTTTTGGGTGTACTTTTTCCTCACAATGTTTCCTCAGAAACACTGTTTTGTTTCCTGCAGAGATACAATGGAAAATGAAAGTATCTAAGACATCAGTGGTAAATGTCAAGACTTGGTCTCAGTGCTTCAGACTTAAAGAGCAAGGGCTTCTTTCTGATTTACTGTAAAGTTCAACAATCATATGAGGACACATCTAGGGGGAGAGGCAGGATATAGCCCACAGCTTGCACCTTTGTGGAATTTATGTTGGTTTCATAAATTGGTTAAATGTTACACCCTTACAAACAACGTATTTGTACTTTTATCTTAAATCCAGGTTTTTTACACCATGTAGTCAATATTTGGGGAGACTGGTATGTGTTAAAGCCCTTGGGAACTTGGTTTCAAATCAGGAGTATTTCTCTATAACACATTTCCATTAAATAAGCAACAATCAAAGTAAAACGTTTGCAAAAAACATCTGCACTGTAGCTAATACTTCTTAAGAGTTTTACACTCAGGACTGTGTGGGTGTGGTTTGATCAGATTTTGACAGAAGTCTGGCAACGCAAACAACCCCATAACTGTCATCCCATATAGATTTAAATGTTTCTGATTGGTGCACGAAAATACATGGCATCAGCTTTCTGCATCTGAGCCGCAACCACTTTAAACCAGTGAAAAGAGCACAGAGAGAAAAAAAAAGAACAACAGCCATCTCTCATGTGAAATCACTGGAACTGTTCTAATTGTGCAGAAACTTTTGCTTTAATGTAAAATCCCATCACTCACAGTGAGACGCTGACTGACAAAATATGTTTTCAGGGCCCTTAAAAAAAAAGAAAAAGTATTTGTTGTTTTTAATGCCTGCATTTGTGTTCTTGCTGGACACAAACCTGCTTCATATCACTGGTGGATGATGAAAGGCCTTTGTGACAAGCTGACATCAGACTTATCAGTAAAAACAAACATCCCTCTAACCCTTTTTGCAGACCCAACGTCTTCATCTCCTCTATGTCCAAACACAAAGGACATGAGCTGACACATCCACCCAGACTGAATGAAAAGAGTTTGACAAGGCTGATACACTGAAGCTTCTTTTCCAAGTATTTCTAGCATCCCCTCAATCTCGTGTGTCTCGATAGCGTCCGCAGCACAGGTGCAGCTGTCAGCCCGCAGACAAATGGTGCGGGTTATTACATGAGGCGGCGCGTCACAGCTTGATCAAAGCACCACTGATCCGAGCAATGGACTGCCCACTCGGACAGGAAAACGACGAGAGACTGTGGATGTGACTGCAGTAGGGTTGAGCCGGGGGGGAAAGCATCACATTTGTGGTGTTGTATCCGCAGCTACTGTACATACACACGAGTAAAAACCAGCTGAAAGAGAGAAACATGTTGATCCGCTGACACCCAGTTGTTGGGAGGTGATTTATGCTGCTGGCTGAGGAGGCAGGGAGACATGTACTCCTCCAGATGGTGACAGCTCACCACTGCCACTGGAGCCTTCACTCCAGCTGCTCCCCTGTGAGTCATAGCACACCAATTCTGGATATGTGTGTGTGTGTGTGTGTGTGTGTAATATTTGGTGGGTGTGAGCACGTCTTTGTGCATGTATGAGGCTCTCGGTTTGTGTATATGTAGCAATATGTGAGTTTATATATGGGCAGGTACTTGCGTGCCTTTGTGCATGTGTTTATTCGTCTATATGTCTACACACTTGTGCATGAGTGGGTACCTGCAGGTCTCTTATGTGTTTTTGTGTACGTGTGTGTTTGTGTGCTGCGGCATCAGCGCTGCCCATTTCATAACCCTTTCTCCCAGGAATGAAATAAACCAACAGTCTCCACCATAAAAGTCAAAAAGGACAGCCATTAGCGGCACATCCCGGGTCACGTCAGGTGTCCGCTGTCAAACCGCCAAGACACAGCAACTCTCATTCCCTCGCTCATTCACTCGCTCGCTTCTCCTTCCTTTAGCCGATCCTCACACTGCAGCAAAACCATAGACGGGGCTCGTTCAGATGGCGCTGCCTGCCACCCACTCGTGCCATGCTGACATTTGAGAGGAACTTGGAGCATTGAAAAGAAGAGGAAGGGGAGGTGGTAGAGGAGGAGGACGACATTAAAGTTGGGGAATGGGGAAGAGGGAAAAGCAGGAAGCGTTGGGGGGGGGGCAAGCCAGAATAGTTGCAATTTAGCCAAAGACAGGAAAGAGGGAGAAGCCATCGTCGAATTAGAGGAGAAAAACAAAGAGAGTGGGCGTGAAAATCATAATTGCTCTCCCTCCTTCCTGTCCTCTTCCCCGCCGGTTCTGCCTATCTCCTACTCCCTTTCTGCCTCCCTGATTGCATCTACCTTGCAGATAGTTTGGCTCTCAGGGAAAGCCCTTATCACAGGCCCAGACCTCAGCATTAGAGCGAGGGAACCCGAGTGGCTGACTCATCCAGCAGCAGCAGAGTAAAGAAAGACGAAGGAGGCGCTCTTTCTGCCCTGCATGCTTCGAGATTAATAAGGTAGCTAACCTGCAGCAGTCACTCAGCCCAGTGACATGTACAGTATGACTCAACCACCTCAGAGAAACAAACTCTCAAATTAGGCTACTATCCTGTTAGTGATCGTGGGCTTGTGTGTCTGCTGTTTCTCTGCCCAGCATTGATTAACTTGGGGGGCAGACACCTAAGTAGTTACACACACAACTACCAACATCATTAGCAGCAGCAGAGGATAATGACCCCGCTGAACGGATTTCATGTGCCGCTGATGGCACTCGGCACAGGGGAGTGTGTAATCACAAGAACCATCCCGAGAGGATTTTTAGGATGAGCTGATGTGAGGTAATGGAGGCTAGCTGAGCTCCAAATACAAACACAACACAAAACACAGTTTTGTTCTGCTGAAACCAAAAAAAATTAAATCTAAACAATTAACAAGTTGTAAGCAAACATTTGGACTGAAAAGGGCGCAGGGTTAAAAATTGAAATGGGGTGATCTGAGACGGTCAGTTTTACAATACTTTCTTGAGTTGAATGAGAAGATTGATACCACTCTCATGTCTGTACAGCAAATATGAAGCAGCAGCCTGTTAGCTTAGCTTAGCATGAAGACCGGAAACAAGGGGGAAATAGCAAGCCTAGCTGTGTCCAAAGTCTTTCAAGAGTGTTTTTTATAAATTAATTAATAATTTCATTATTAATTATTAAATTATCCAAGATTATGCAGTAAGGCAAGATAACCCCCAACCAAAAAGAGCACTGACACACACACACACACACACACACACAGGACACACTGTCCAAGCAAAGCTATCGACTCCTCGTCTTCTTCCAACCCAGAATCCAAACACTTTTAAGTTTAAGTTTAAGTTTCCTGGAGATTATTATGTGTTGAAAATCAGTGACTCTGAATTGCTTTAGCATTTCAATTTTTCCATAAATTCTTTCATTCAGACTCCTCATTTTTTGGTTCGTTAAAAAAAAAACTACTGTAACTACATAAAAAAGAAACATTTTTACAGAGAAATAAGAGCAGCAGTTGCCATCTTTTCAGCCACAACCAAAAGGAGCTGGGATGGGAAGCACAAGCAGCTTTCCAAAGAGTTCAGCTCAGTAAAAATACAACAGACACAAACACACATACGTGCACGCACACATGCATACACGCCGCCCACCATCACAACATATTGTTTACGAGTGGAGCTCGAATGGACAGGTAGTGATTAGACACAACAAAGGAACCACCTCTGCAAATCTGCTAGCCTGCAGTGTTCTGTGTTCCCGTGTGTGTGTGTGTGTGTGTGTGTGTGTGTGCATACTGTAAGCATTTGTCTCACACTCTTATACACATATAGCAGGCGGCTCAGATGTACTCTGGTCCATCTATGGCTCTCAAGAGGCAGCCTTAAAAGGCTCAACTCAGGGACGCATGAATGGAGCTTTTACAGAAAAAGAGACTATACTGAGAAAATATAGTGCGCAATATAGCACTAACAGCTTTCCAGCATAGTGCCATTAATGTAATGGCATATAAAAAAAGAAGTGTAGTGTGCAATAGGTGGCCTCCAGTTTCGCATCATCAGAAGCAAACGACTAACAGAAATCCAAAAGAAAACATTAATTTATGTGTTTAATTTCCTTTAAACCTCCCTCACAGTTTGGGAAGGTCACTGTAATTTTATATTTAAATGGTTTATGTTTGGTTAAAACTAAGATTTAAAACAATAGTTACAGCTAAATAATCGTTCATACGCTCATTTGATTGTAGCTGTCCTGTTAATATAAGGCTACACTCAACTGTTAGCTTCGCACAAAGACTGGAAGCAGCTACTTAGCTGCCATTTTAGAGAAACTCTTAGCAACAACATGTTAATCGGTGAGCTTTAGATTGCTGATAGTGTGATTTTGTTATGTTTGACCAGGCTTACTGCTTCCCCCTGTTTCCAAGTTTTATGCTAAGCTATGCGTGTATTGGCAATATTGCTTTATATTTAATGAACAGACACGAAACAGTGTCGATCTAACTCTCAGCAAGAAAGCAAATAAGTGTATTTTCCAACATGTTGAACTATTTAACTTAACTCTACACCAAAATAAAGTAGTAGTTTAGCATTATTCCATTATTGGCACTTGTGTTCATAGTCTCACTTTAACTTTCATTAAATTAGTGTCATGTGCTCTTATTTCCGGAAGGAACTGACTTAACACACACTTTAGATTACTATGTAAATGTTGAATGAAAAAGTCAAATTGCCCAAAAATGTAGTTATGGCAGCTGTTATATGCAGTGAAGCCATTCAGCCATTTACACGGCTGACTGCTTCATCGACACGAGACATAAATCTGACCGCTGGTGCTGAAGAGGGCAAAGGGGAGGGGGAATAATGGGGTTGAGATGATAAGATAGACTTAATGGCCCCCAGAGGAGCTGTCAGTGCTTCACCACATACAGAGAGAGAGAGACCCAGACACAGAGTGGGAGAGAGACGCTGACTGTTCAGACCACAGAGGAGAGAGGAGCGCATTAGTCTGTTAGGCCAACACTGTCCACTTAAACAGATCAAAACTGACCTCTAGCCTCTTCAGACCAGCCTCTCTCCCACACCACTTTCATACATATGAATGTCTGCTATTGCGCTTCTGTATTATCACTTCATCTATAGTAAAAGCGATTCTACTTACACCGTTACGTAGTGAGCATGCACAGTGACTACCACCTGAACAGGCAAAGACACGACTTCATCAAATGGTGAAGGTCTGTGAAATCTGCCCAGCAGCACCAACATGTATCTCGATTGTTGGATCTGAAATGGAAGTGTAAAAACGACACGGTGCCTCAGTTATGTGCTGAATTATTTCGCAATAACTCAAGACAACAAAACTCAAGCAAGGCACCGCAACTTGTTGTTTTTACGCTTTGCTTTTTGTGCAGATTTAAGAAAACATATGTTTTCATGTTTATTAGTGAGCTTCAGAAATGCTGGAAGTCGGATTTCATTCAGGCTAGCCGTTTCCCCCGTTTCCAGTCTTTATGCTAAGCTAAGCTATCCGTCTGCTGACTGTAGCTTCATAATTAATGGACAGACATGAAAGTGATATTGATCGCTTGTTTGAGAGAATATTGTTTGAAAGAATGGTGTTCATCCATCCACTTAGAGATACGCGTCACTTTATTCTGGTTTTGTCTCAAGCTGGCTTGTCATATAATCTAGTGCCACCCATCTGTATACATGCAGACCAAAAATATGTATTTAGACCTACTTGTTCAGTCATCGCAAATAATGTAAAAATGTAACTGTTTCAGAGGTGAAGAATCAATTTTGAAGCTCAAATCCTTAGGCCAACGTGGACGAGAGGTCCTTAAAGTGCTAAAATAAAACGTTTTCATTACTAATGGACAAATTCCATCTTATGATGATCATGTGATATGATCAAAAGCTCCAGAACAGCTACAAAATTGCTCTTGAGGAGAGGTTGCTTTGTCAAATTTAGTAAATCAGTGACGATGGTGACGTTCAATAATTACAGAATTGTGAAGCACCATTTGATACTGTGCTTCGTCTTATACGTTGCTGATATTTGATTAACACCTTTAGTTGCCTTTTCTTTTTGCATAATGGTGGTAGTTTAAATTACGTATACTGCAGATTGCTCTACATCCTCTGACAGTATGTTTGATGAAATCACTGAAAACCCTAAAACTATGTCAATATTTTAATTTCTTGCCACCCAAGGATGCCATTTCATCATCACTCTTCCAGAAAGCAGCATTCAATTTTGAGCTGTCAGTCACCCTGGAACAGCGGCTGTCACCTTTCTTTTTTTTTCTTCTCAAACAGTGTCAATCTAATTTAAAAATTACACACTTCATATTGTTTTCACCACAAGATCGACATTTGACATTTGATAGAATATTCTGACAACACTTAAAATCTCCTCTGCTCTGAAGCGGCCGCTCCAATGTGTCTCCATGTAAAATTTACATCTCTATCTCAGGGCCCCAACGCAGAAGGCCGGCCAAGAGAGGGACAGAAAATGCGAAAGAGAAAAGAGAGAGCGCAAGAGAGGCGATTTCAGGACATTTCATCACTTAGAATGGAAGGCGTCTTGGAGATGAGGTGTGGGGGTGGAGGTGTTGGTGGGTGGGATGTAAAGCTAGGGTCAGACTCTCAGGTAGATCCAGCTTCCTGTTTAACCTTGCCACAGCTTCTTCAGAGGCCCCGGTTAACCTTGTTTCCTATTCAGCAAAGAGCGAGGAGAAAAGGTTCAGGACTACCCCCTCTTATCTCGGCAGAGCTGCTATAATTCAATTAAAGCTGTGACACAGAGGTGAGGACAATTCATGTCTGATATCGGCGAAACACCCCACCAGATTAATTACCCCTCATTGGCTGGTTAAACGGGTTTTAAACTGTAATCTGCCTGAAATCATAATAATACCATCGGTAATCGAACACAAAAGGGAAAGCTTGAGATCTGTTTCCATCTGTGCCAGATTAATAATGGTTCATTAGTAATAGTATCAATTACAACGTGTCTACTGTAGGACAGTGAGGTAAAAAGGAGAGAAAAAAAATCCTTTCCTCCATCTCGTCATGTTTGCTTTGTTGCTTTAATTCCCGTGTAATGCAACTTTAATCAGAAAAGTGGGTGAGCGCTTGTAATTTTGTAATGAGCTCATCAAAATTTGTTTATACAGGCATGTGAAGGCATCAGTTCAGTCATCACCTAGGCTTTGTGTGAACATTTCACACTGTCAGGCTTATTTAAACACATAAAAATCATTCATTAGAGCTACTATTGCTTAGTTGTTTGTGTTGATAAAGCAGCGCTATCATGCAGAGTAATTAATCACTGTTATAGGTGCACTCCGACAGGTGCCTGTCTGAAATCATGCAGAAGCACATACGTATATAAGAGTCATGGGTGGACGCTTTTACTACCTCTAACCCTCTTGATTGATCCCTTAGTGAAACAGCTTTTACAGTAACGCCACATACGCTGCAGTGAATTTTCTAACCAAGAGTTTCCCTGCGTACAGCCAAAAAAATCCCTTTTATCTTTGACAAACTATCAGAAAAGCAGATCATTCCCAACAGCACTGCATCAATACAGAGAGAGCACGAACTGACAGTGTGAGTGCGGCCACATCACATGCAGACGAGCACATACACGCACATATTCACACAGGCACAACCAAGCCAGCTTTGTCTTCCAAATCAAAGATGCAAACGGTGAAGCAGTACCTTCCGCTCACGCAGAGCTTCATCCTGGAGACCGAGAGATAAAATCCTGCTCCCTGAGCCTCGCTGGGAGAATGGAGAAAACCCCCCTCCTATGTGTTATCTGGATTGGCTTACCCAGCTCTCCCTTAAAGCTTAGAGAAACCCCCACCGCATGCACGCCAACCCACCAGCACCTCTTTCGCCGCCACCGCCTCCAACACCACCACGCCACTCCAACAGCAACAGCAGCAGCTGAGCCAGGAGGGAAGACAGAGGGAGTGAGGGAGAGAGACTGTGCAAGAGTGGAAAGACAGAAAGGGGAGTGGAAGGAGCTTAAAGGAAGAAGACAGGGAGAACGCGGGGGTGTGATGATGGAGCGCTGAAAGATATGTGCAGAAAGCGAGAGAGAGAGAGAGAGAGAGAGAGATGGAGAGAGAGAGAGGGAGAAGATTACCTGATCGTGTCTATGTCGTTCATCTCTTCATCGGACACCTAAAGGAAATGACAGCATGTTAGTGGAGGGGACCCGTCAAACTGGCCCGGGAGCTGCCAAGTAGAGCATCGCTGCAGCACACACACACTCATCCGAAACAGAAACGAGAACATACATATTCAGCAGACACGCTCTCTGTTTCCCTCTGTTGTTGTTTATGTTTTGCCCCCCTCTCTCTCTCTCTCCCTTCCCCACTCCCTCATTCGCTTCTCTCCCTCAACCCCATGCGACGCTCACCAGACCGCACCTGGCTGTCTACATCTGCGCTTATTCAAGGTGAGAAGAGAACAATCATATCATACCAGGAGTGTGAGGGGAGAGAGTGAGAAAGTGGGGAGGGAGGGAGGGAGGGAGGGAGTGTGGAGGGAGAGCGGAAACCTCCATTGCAGCCAGACTGCAGATACATGGCGAGCCCCCCCATGAGGCACCCTGGCAGCAACTCAATATCCTTGTCGAGGTGCTGAATCGGAGCGAGAAGGAGCAAAGACAAAGAGAGAGGGGAGAGGATGTGGAAAGAGATAGAGAAAGGAGGGCGAGACGGGGCGAGGTGAGAGGGAACAGGTGGTTCAATCTGTTGAATCTGACATCTCAAGTCCCAGGCTGTTAGGGAGAATACGTTCTATACGCTTCTGCTGCTGGCCCTGTTTCTGAAGGCGATGAATTATGCATCATCTTGACAATATTCTCCCCCTTTGTCTTCTCATCTTCATTCAGTGTTAGGTTGTAGGGCCTGATCGAGTGTGGCATCCATGCTGCCATGTTATCACGTTGCCATGATTTGGTGAATGCTGGAAAGTAGGCTTGATGCATCAGTAGTAAGGGGAGGAAGCAACCACTGCAAGGAGACTGTTCAATCTCCAGGGTCGGTGGGAAACATAACCGAGAACTCCAACAAAAACACCTGCTTTTAAAAGCGGGGAGATACTTGAGTTTTGCGTCTTCAGCGAGTGCACAGCAGAAGGCCGTGTGCGTGTGAAGAATGTTTGCGCTCGAAAACGAGTACAAGGACTCGTGTGAGGAGATGAAACTTTGCAGAGACACACGCACACACATACACACTCACACTCATACACTACACTGAGATGAACACCAACTGGCTCACATGCCTGCCTCTCAGCCCCCACACCACCCACCTTTTTTTCAAGCAGTTGCTAAGGTGACGGCAAAGGCTGAATTTTAATCAGACAATAAATTAAGGCAATGTGATCTTCTCCTTCATTATTAAATGACAGCGGTGATGCTTTCGGAGATCTGTCAAGCATGTTTTGGGGTTTTCAGAGAGAAACAGTGACAGAATGCAAATTAGAAGTCTTTCTGAACAGTGCGATCAGTTGTTCAGAGATGCTTGACGCTGCCCAGGGAATGCAAAACGCAAGCTAAATAATAAGATTTTATGCTTTTTCTGTAATTGGACTAATACATTTTGGAATAAGAGGAGGATAACCAGCTGGATTGTCACCTACCAATGAGGTGAACGTCACGTTGAGACTGCAAATACGCTGACTTTTGATGCAGTAATTGCTAATTGAGCCTTCAGGCTGTTCTTGCTGTGACATGCACGCTGCTGCCATAAGCAACCACTGGTTGCTATTCCTGAAGAAAAACAGTTGCTTAAACAGGTTCTCTGCACACACACAGCCATTTTAGCAAGGTTTTGTCTCAAGCTGAGTAAATGATGGATGTCAGACAATAAATGCTGGTGAGTGGGCTGAGTCAGTAAATGGCTGCATTGTTCAGCTCAGATTGCGTGGAGGAGCTGCTGATGGGTAGAATAGCTAATGAGCACACCCATTAAAGCCCGTTCACTGGTCAGCATGAAGCACTGCTCCTGTTCACGCTCACAGACCATCGTCATCACCAACCATCTGAACTTGTGGATCAGCGGAATATCTTACAGACCAAGTTTTCTTTCCCCCTTTTGTGTTAATTCTTTAGATTTTTAAAGGTTACTGCAAACTTTTCACCCCTTGAAAATAATTTGAGACTTTTCTTTGAATCTGAAATAACAACATTTTTTGGGGGCCATTTAGGGGCAGTGGAAACACAACACTGACACATCATCACTTTTTAATTTGATATGGTGAAGTTGTTTGCAAACAGTTGCCTATTTTCACACCCAGCAGATACGGAGCAACATTAGCATTCATTTGGAGTTTCTTTTTCCAGATACCTGACAAATTTAACGCTCCCTTTAGCTCCAGTCTCTTTTGTACTCTTCAGCTGCTAAATGCTCCACTGTGTTCACCAGCTAGTCTCTAACTATGTCTGTCTGCCGTTCGGTGCTGAGCCGGCAGTGTGCGCTGGGTATTTAGAGCTTTTTTCCCTACAAACAGATGCCTGCTGCAACCGAAAGCAACACTGATGGGAGCGGTGAGTGAACAAAAATATTCAAGTTTGATTATGGCGGCATTAAACCTGATCATCCTAATCACTATATTTCTAACAACAGATCAAACGACAAGGTGCTTGAGAAAGCGGTTGCTCATATCACCCAACTCTGCAGTTCCCTTCAGCTCGATGCAGCGCTTTAGCAACTTTTAGCTTTTTGTTTGTTCACCCGTCACCACAATCGCAAGCATTGTATACATGCAGCAGTCAGCTGTTTCCAGTGAAAAAGCTATGATACACCCACTGTACACTACACTGTAAGCAGATAGACACAGTTAGCAAGTAGTGGCGGTGAACATAATGGAGCATTTTAGCAGCTAAATAGTCAGATATATACCTCAGTTGGAGACCAAAAACAGTGCTAAAAGAGAGTGAATGTTGGATTTACATTTGTAAGGTGGACGCAAACGCAACACTTGAATGTAAATGTTGTTACCTGTCTCATGTATGTGTATATATCGGCAAATGTTAGATAACAAATTTGCTATATCAACTACAAAAGATGATGAGTCAATGTTGTGCTTATAATTTATTTATGCAAAGTGTACAAAGTAATGCACTTTTCTTTGTTATTTTCTTTTGGCGTGTACATATACGTGAGTGTATATGTGGGGATAAGGACATGAATGTGTATGTGTATATATCATGTCTACCATATTTGTTTCATGTATATGTTATGTGAAACGTGTGAAAACACATGTCCCTCCTGGGACAATAAAGTTTACTTTCATATTTTTTTAATATTTTTCCAGGAACAATAAAGACTAAGTTTACTTTCATATTTTTAAAATATCTTTTTCTATATGTATCTTCATTTAATTAAAATATAGTTGTTAAAATCTTGATAAAAACAAATCTCAATAGACTGCATTAGACAAAGAACTTTAGGAACTTTAACTTTAGGAATTGCCCATTGAGTTTTATTTATATAGCACCATATCATAACAAAGTTATCTCAGAGCACCTTTTCATATAGAGCAGGTCTGGACCGACTGTATTTACAGAGACCCAACAATTCCCACCATAAGCAAGCACCAGGCAACAGTGGCAAGGAAAACCTCCCTTTTAACAGGCAGAATCTTCGAGCAGAACCAGACTCTGGGTGTGCTGTCATCGGCCCATCCCCTCCTGTACCTCTTGAATAATAGAGCAGAAAATCCCACGAAAAATCAAGAACAGCTCAATCAAATTATCCAAAGACTTGCTTTATTCAGACATCACTTCCGCTCCAATCATAACATATGTTCCGAGGCCTGGCTTTGATTAAAGACTGGGACGACTCTCATCACTCACCATGTTGATGCTCCTGGGCAGAGAGGCAGATCTGTAGGGGTCGCTGGGGAAGTCGCAGTGAAACTCCGGAAGGAGACTCTTCATCTTAAAGCCTTGACAGAACTGTGGAGGAGGTGAAATCACGTGTTTCTCGTCTATCTCCAGCTGTGGTGGTGTCTTTGTTTTCATCTCCGGGTCCTGTTGCTCGTCATCCCTCCTCACATTGTCAATGTCTGTCTCCAGATAGGTTTTCTGCACCAGGTCAAGGAGAGTCTGCTCTTCTTGGGTCTTCTTCTGCTCATGTAAATAGCCCTGCTGTTGGGCCATTGAGCAGGGCAGCCTGGGGCTCCACTGTGTCACCTCTTGAATGTTGTCTTCAGGCTGAGCTGGGGTTGTAGTGGTGAAGCTGGAGGGACAGACTGGTTTCCCATATGCTTGCAGGCTGTTTGGGTCAAGCACGTTGCATGTCACCTCATCCAGGAACTGTGAAAACTTCACTTTGGCTTCAACCTTTTCTTCCAGCAGCCACGGTAGTTTGACGCTATTAGCGTTGGAGTGGGTCCGTGCGGAGCCCCTCCCCTGACACAGTTCACCCCTCTCTGGCCATGTGTGGACTTTGTTGTGCTTGCGGCTTCCTCCCTTCTCGGCTTGAGGATGAGCTCTGCCACGAGGCCCTCTGGAAGGACATCCTGCAAGCTTCCCCCACCTTCTCTCCTCTGTCAGTTGAGTTTGAAACACTTGTTGGCTTTGCTTCTTGATAGAGCGGTGCAGGAACCCGGTTACCCCTGAGCTCCAGCTGTTCTGGCTGCCGGTGCCCTCACTGCTCCTCCTGCTGCCTCCTGGGCTTCTGCTAGGGGCACTGGGGCTGGACGAGGACTGGCTAAATGAGGGGCCTATCAGCTCCTCCAGCCAGAGCTGATCACCATTAAACATGGGGCAGAAAGCTCCAGAGGAGGCCCAAGATTCTGGCGATGGCTGGCCATGCGTTGCTCGTTTGGAGGCTGTGCTGCTTGTCCCGTCCATCAGCTTGAGTCCTGTCTGCGTGAATGTGTTCTTTCTCTAATTGTTGCGATTGGCAGATGATCCACGAACAGTCCAGTGGACAGTTCCGATTTTAAAGAGTTCTACCCCAATCCTGTCTCATTATTGTGCAGGCCTGACCTAGAAGAGATCCAATACATTTCACTCTAGGCTGAACAGATGGCCTCCTTTAGTGCCAGGATAACCCCCTGCCATGTCAGGCAAGGACATAAATGACTTAAAATTTAATGCAGAGAAAAATGGAAACATACTAGGTCAGTCTATCCAAACACAGCTTTGTTAATATTTGCCTACAAACACCATAATAACTAATTATCCTCGGATGTTCTGAGGCCAAAGTAAAAGACAGTGAAAAGAACAGCTCCTCTGTTGATAATCTGCAGAAGCTTCAGGTTTGAGTTTAACGAGGGAATTTCAGCACAATCCCAGCAAGTGTCTTTGCGAGTTGAGCAAAGCTTACTCTGAGGGTGCTGTTCTTAATTAGACCATCAACTGATAGCAGAGCAGACAAAGCTTTTTCAACTTTTCCAGGTCACCAGTCGTAGAAGAGCATTGATCCAACAGAGCACATGGCGGCTGACACACAGACTAATGGGTGGGTTTATTGAGTAATGGATTAAGTTAACCTTATCAATATCTCTCATTAAAAAAACAGAGGTGTACTGTATGTTTGAAATGGAAAGAGACTTTCTATTGTGGAATAATGGGTAAGAACGTCCAAATTCTAATTAATACAACTTATACAACTGCACCAGAAAATTATTTCTCAGCATGCAAATACACTGTTTTAATCTCTATAAAGTGATCAATTGTTCAACGTTTTGAAAAATACTCTTCTTAGCTTCATGCAGAGAGTTGGCTGAAAATACCGACACCATGCTGGTTAGCCTAGCTTAGCATAAAGACTGGATGCTTGAAAGCTCAAAAAATAGGGGAATATTTACAGGGAGTTACATAGTTTATCTATTTCTTAGTGAACAGCTGGGTGCGGTAACTTCGAGTCTTGTATTCTTGTTTTTGTTTGTGTATGTATTAAACAAACAAAATCCAACATGTCATTTAGAGAGTTTTAGGGGCGTTCGTTGGAAGGCAGAGAGCTAGGCCATCTCTTTCCATCTGCTTCCAGTCTTTATGCTAAGCTAACCCCCTCCTGGCTCCAGCTACATATTTAAAATAAAACAAAATAAAGCAAATAAGCGTTTTCCCCAAAATGTCAAACTATTCCTTCAAAAGGAAATGTATCACATTATAGTGTAATTGTGAGTTCGAAAATCATTTTCAAGTTGTATTAATTAATATATATATAGATGTTCACATTGATCCTTCCACATTTTAAAGTCTCTTTCTATTTGAAACACACAGTATATCTTACTATTTTGTTAATGATATATATTGGGTCACCGTAATCCATCACCCAGTTTGCTACCTTCACCTAATTGGCCATGGCTGCTGTGCACCGTTTCACATTTTGCAATGCTTCTGCAATTTAATCATGTCCTGATACGCATGCAGTCTGTGTCATGAAGACAGCTTTCACATACTGAACCGTGTATTCATACGGGCATACTGTAGCTCTCATGTTCATCAATATTCTGGTTGTTACATAACTGCATCGATAACAACACTTTTAGTCTGTGAACGAGAGGAGTGTAAGAGGTTGCGAGCGGCAGCAGTTTGACAGAAATTAAATGCAGCATACCATGCCGAGTCTCCTTAATGTTAAATCCTAATCTAAAGTTAAAACTACAAATCCTTGTATGAAATCTGAACTGAAAAGTGAGAAATAATTCATCTGCTAGAACATGCAACAGGAGAAACCACGCGAGTGCAGAATCCAGCATTGTGGTCTTCTTCAATGTGCTGTGTGTAATGATGCACAATAGTTTTCCTACCACTTGTATACTTGGCATACAAAGATTTCTTAACCCTAAGTCTTTAATATTCCAAGAAATAATGATCTAATTTCATGCCTCAGCTTAAGACCACAGAGGAGACCTTCAACTTGTCCCACCTATACAGTCTTTCCCCAAGTCTTTCACTTGGACCAGAAAGGAATCATATACTGTTCGGAGCATCTTGTCATGCAGGAGCCAGACTGTTTCGGTCTCCAGGGGTATCATTAGCGCAGCATCCGATATGTGGGGTTTGAGCCATGACTGGGTGGCCTGCTGTGCGCATGCGTTCCTCCAGATTTGAGCCCCACACCCTGCCTGCTGCTACAGCCCAACCGGCTCCCAGGACACCCAAGGGACCACCCTGTCTGGTACCATGGAGGAGCTCCAAGCCTTCAGCACACAGACATACAGTATCTCTATCATTTTCTCCCCTCTCCATCCCTTTTTCCTATTTCTTCAGGCCCCCTCCAGTGTGCCGCAATTTTTCACCATTTTCAGACTTTCGAGACAGGCTCAGGTCTCTTCTATGATGAATGTCTTTAATAATCTCTTTTCAATCTCAGGAGGAGGAGAGGGGTGGGAGCCAATTTAGAACTATCGCCCTGATGGGAGAGACTGTCAGCCCATGGCTGCCCAGAGGTAATGGCGCTGAAATGGATTCCTTCTACAAGCGCAGAGGTGGAGATAATTGGTGATGCTTGTTTGCTCAGTGGTCGCAGTCTCTCCCTCGCTGGCTAGTTGTGTCGCTGCCTGGCTGGTCTGAGCCTCTGCAGGGGCCACATCCTGTGTCCCCTACTAAGCCTGCCGAGCAGACTTAATGCCACAGCTGATCATCCCTGCCCATGAAAAGTATGGCCTTGTGCCTCTCAGCTGTTACTATGGCAGTGGGTTTTGTCACTGCCCAGCCTGTCCTTCTGATCAGATCAGAGTGCTGCTCTCCCACATGTCCCACACAGCCTCGTGCCAAACACTGGCTGCTTTGATGCTTCTCAAAATTACAAAAGCCAGTTTAACTTGTGGCTGAATTACAGCAAAAAACCCCAGCATGGAACATACAATATATTAGAGATGGCAGTGACAAAGAGTGGGCCGATCCCTTCCACACAGGGCAGATAAATCTAAAACACTGGAAGAAAAAGTAATCTTCTATTTCCACTCTGCACCATTTAATGTGTTTACCCTACAAAGCTGATAAAATGTGTCAGTGAATTAATAGCTTGTATGAGAGCAGCCCAACCTAAAACTAAAAGCAACCTCCTATCAACCTCCCTCTCCTGCTGGTTTTTTAATGCAACAGGCAAAGCAGTGATTGATTTCAGATTGTTAGAACCATTTTCAGAGAATCACTTAACCGGTCTGCATATTGGATGTTCGGGTACGGAGCTCGCTAACTGCGTCTTGTGTCTTAGCCGAGCCTGTCGATAATGGCTAACAGGAACAGGTGCACGTGTGAAAAGCCCAGATGAGGAAACAGCGTGTCATCAGATGTGGCATCAGTAATCCAGCTCATGCAGAGACACAAGCCTCTGGACCTGTGGGGTCGCTTTCAGAGAAGCACACTGCGCAATCAAATGAGAATGGGCCAAATTGAATAAGGGCCAGCTCATTCTGAAGGTGTAGAGATAGGTTTCCGGGGATCCCTGCAGAACACACAGTAAGATTCTGCAAAAGCATCAGTCAGAAAGCAATCACAGAAGCACGTAATGCATACCACAAGGGCGATAAGCATCTGTTTCAAACACGAATCGTGTTGACACAGACATAACCAGTTTATACTTCATCCACCAAAGACTCTGTGCTGATCAAAGACGTCAGGAATATAACACACTCTTAATCCATAGCTTTCATTCTTCTGGGGTTGGGGCGGAAGTACCCTGGATAGTATTTCTATAAGGATGTGCTACTCGGGAGAGGGACCAGCTGACCTCAATACATGTCATTATCATACCACAGTTTTCTGTCAACAGAGCCTGTCATATCACTGTGCTGCTCCACCAACTCAGTGACACAGCAAATGGTGACTGTAGCATCGTGCAGCAGATCCAATGAGTTGTCATCACGAGTGCTGATGGACTTAGCTTGCTGAAGATGAAGAAACGAGCACAGCGTGCACAAACGCACAACTTCATCAACAGAAACAGTAGGAGACATCATGGCGGCGGCTTCTCTGTGGTTTCTGGGAAGTCCAGTTCAAAAAGTGCAGACAATATAACAAAGAAAGTCATGGATTGCCACCTTAAATTCTAATTTGTAATGTCCACTGCAGTTTATTAGGTACACAGAGCTAAACTATTGTCTATTGCCTATAGTAGATTCATCCTACATGAAGGTTAAAAATGTTCCCTGTGATTTTTGAGGCTGTAGTTTGTGCTGCTGTTGAACTGACATTATTTTGTCCACCCCCATTTAGGCCAAATTACAGTTTATTTGGACAAACAGTTTAAACAACATCAGCATGCGAATATGCTCACCGTGACAATGCTACAGATGCTGATGTTTGGAAAGTATGTTGGCCATGATCACCATCTAAGTTAACGTGTTAGCATGCAAACATTTTCCGATTAGCACTAAACACAAGCACAGCTGAGGTCGTGTTAGAAACAAAGTACTGGAGTAATTACTAGGTGGAAGGTTAAGGGATCACCAAAGGTATTACAATTCACCCTGAGGGGAACATGTGTGTCTGCACCAAACCTCATAGCAATCCATCTTAACATATTTATACATGTATGTATCATCCTCTGGACAGCATGTTTATCTGTAACACATTTCAGCTGCTGAGACTTTTCACTATAAACCAAAATTGGCAACTTTAAGAGGACGCTAGAGGAAAAGTCAGAGGTGCACCAAAGCCATTAGGCTGCATACTCGAATGTCTGTATAAAATCCATCCAATAGTTGTTGAGATATTTCCGTCTGGATCAAAGTGGTGGGCCGACAGACGTGGCACGGATAGAAAAAAACCAGTTGATTCTAGCCTGTACCCGTGAACAAAGTTCTGACCATCTGCTACAGTTTATTAAATAGATATCAATTATCTCATTATGTTTAATAAATGTTCCAGGGATATCCATCCAGTATGTAGGCATCAAGGCACCCACTATAGAAATTAATAAATTACTAGAAAACATCTACCTACAAGTCTCCGGCCACCAACCGAGAAAAACATATTTAGAGCAAATTGCATGTCAAGAAGATAAATGCAGCAGCAGAGTATGAGAGTTCTGTTTCTTGTGGCGTCCTCACACACACACACACACAGAAAGGTTGCCAATTATAGTAACTGTGTGATGAGGTTTCTCATACTGAGCCCCATGCTACCTTTGCCTCTAATCCTTTGTTATTAATTATATCTTCAACAAGCCTACACAGTTCTTGTGGTGTCAGCACTGAGTATCCATGGCAACAGTCGGTTGGACCTCGCTCTCAGGGATGCACACACACACACACACACACACACGCACGCGCACACACACTCTGCTGCCTGACAGAACTGTGCCTCGCTGCAAAGATACTCTATTGACAAGATGAATAACTAAACTGTATAAAAATATAATAAAATTAAAATAAATCCTGTTCCCCCAGAGCGTTGAGCTTTAGGTAACACAAGCTTCTCCTCCTCGTAGTCTCTAAGCAAAAAAGAATATTCATTGCTATTACCATAGTGACCAAATTGGTAAAGATGCCTGTTGCTCAATTCAGACATTACAAGTGAAATAGGATCAAGAAAGCAAGATCGTAACTAAAACTCTGCCCCTCCTCTAGTACATTTACTCAAGTGCTGTACTTAAATACAAATTTGAGGTACTTTGCATCAATTGGATATTTCCATTTTGTCTTTTTATACTTCCACTCCACTAAATTTCAGAGGGGAATCATGTACATTTAACACCACTACATTTATGACAGCTAATAGTAAAACACGATAAATATGATACATTGTTCCAGATGAATGTACCAAACAGTAGGCTACATAGAAATGTTAAAATCAGCTCCACCTCAACTAACTACAAGATGAAATGCTTACAATTCTTGCAACAAAAATTACAATCAATAACACTTTTTTGCATTGAGTACTTTTCCTTTTGACACTTTAAGTCGAATACTATTGGATTTTTACTTAAACCGGAGCTCACCGATTTTACACGTCAAAGTCTTAATTAAATAATACTGTTATTTTCTGTGCAATATGCAAATATGTGCCTTATATGAGGTGTTATTTTAGTCCAAGAAGGAGAAACCTCAGATATTTTTAATATATCTGGAACCGCAGGATATCTCATTAACTTCCAATTAGGCCTATAATGTTAGTTCACTGAAGGCAGACAGTGATTTGCATTTTGTTGTTCTTGCTGTGCTTACCAGGAATATTTTGGTACGTGGAGAAATGGGCGGAGTGGGATGTCAGTTGTATATATATATATATATAAAACAAACAGGAAATATACCTCAAAGCACTAGTACTATATTCTTTAGAAAGTGTATCGGCCTACACAAATCGTGGGCTTTCTTTGGTTAGTCCTCCTCTCTGTAAAAATCCCAACCTAGTTAAACGGGAGCGCCCTCTTGTGGCTTCACCGGTCATGTACATGCAAGATGAGAGTGGAGCTCCATCAGCTGAGGGACATGGAGGTTTAATGACACAACAGATCTGCCCAAAGATATGCTGCTGGAGATGGATCTCAACCGGTTCACTCACACAAGGAAGTGGCTCGTTGCCAAACACTTGGCCACAGTGCAAAGAGTGTTTAAAGCATGAAGGTGGACTAATATAGCTGAACAGCACCCTCTACTGCTGAGATGTACAAAGACCAGTGGTGGATATAGTAAACAGAATGTAGAATTCTACTTGATTAAAGTGCAGTTTTATCGGCAATAATGTATCTAAATACATTACATTATTAGACTGTTGTAGCTGGTTAAGATGTCGCTAATTTTAACTACTTTTATACGGTTTCTTTTTTGGACTTTTCTCTCATCTTTGTAGTTTATTTGTGAAATATTGTATAATTCTACCATTTGGGCCTCAGTTACTTTAAACCATATTACAGGTTTAGTGAGGAAATCTTTATTTGGACTCAGACCTCTAAAATGTAACAAGGGGCCCCAGCTTGACACTGCATGTTGTAAGAGGTCAGAAGCCATACAGTTAGGAAAACACCCGATTACTTTTTAACATGACTTAAATTTATTTCTATACGCTCATGATACATTTTTTAATGTAAAATCTAGTAAATGTCACATAAAAGTAGTGGAGTAGAAAGTACAAGGATAACTCCTTGACGATGTTGAAAACATTTACATGTTTTTGCAATATGAAATACATCAAATGCAATCTGCAAACACATGCAGTACATGTACACAGTCCTATATAAAAACACAGTAACGTGATAGAAAAGTGCCGTTACAGTGGGCGACCTGATATCCAGATACAGTGTAAAAGCATAAACAACTCATAGAACATGAGTATAAAGGTTTGAGGAACAGTAAAGCGTTATGTTTTACATAGTTTGTGCGCATCAACAGCAAAGACAGAAACAAAGAAAGACAGCATCAGTGTTCTCTGAAAGCCATAGACTTGCTATGCTGATAAATGTCCCTTTAAAACTAACAGCTGATACTAATGTGTATTAAAATATCCCATTACATCTGCCAAATTAATGCCAGACATCAAATGTTTTTTTTTTTAAATGCAAGAAGGATCCAATGCAGAAAAAACTACTACTACAGCAGATTCTCCCCCCTGGTCGTACTAAATATGCCAGGGTTCAATAGCCAAAAATCAAGATAAATAAAATAAACATTATTTATTGTATGGAAGTGCAAACTATGTCAATAAATTTTTTTTAAACTCTTAAAAAGGTAAACAGACAATATGGTTACAAGGCGCGTTATGAGTCTGGTATGTCCCTAGTGTATTATTGCACCTTTTGTAACTCTTCCTCTCACTTCTTCCTCTCCTCCAAAAGTAGAAAATGTTGTAGATAACATTAGCAATGAATTACCCAAATCCTCTAAAAGCTGCTGTGTTTTTAATAGATCTTTTTGTCTGAATACAATGTTTTCTTTTGGAGCAAATCTTTATATGCAAGTGACAGCACAGTGCATATTTAATATTTGAAAATTTTTTAGGTTATTACTATTTTGCAGGCTGCTCGATGGGTTTCCCCTTGCGGTACTTCTGTCCGATCCCATAGGGGACGTGTGCAGATATGGTCCCCATTTCGTTGGCCCCCTCAATGTGGAACATCTGGTCGTCAAAGAAGATGTGCGGCCTTATTTTCTGCAGCAGGGGCCCTTTAGGAGCCCCGGCCAGGAAGAGGGCCTCGTCGATCTCCAGGCCCCAGCTGCGCAGAGTCTTCAGGACGCGAGCCCCGGAGCTGGCAGCGCTGCGGGCCGTGACCAGGAAGGTTCGAATGGGACAGTTCATACGCTCGTTCTTGGCGTAGAATTTTCTCTGGAGCTTCCCCAGAGCCTCCAGGAAACACTTCAAGGGGCCCTGAAAGAGCCAAAGAATCAAGTTCATTTAAAATGTTCTGAAAGTGTCACGAGTGAAGGACTGAAGCCATCAGTCTGCACACAGGGTCTCCTTTCAAGTGATGTTTAAGTTCATCGAAACAGCCATCGGTTACCTGAGCGAGAGGTTTGTTCTCAAACTCCTTCTCGTGCTTAAAGAAAGTGTCCAGGCCGTGTTGCTTCACAATGATCTCGGACTCGTCGGAGAAGAGGACGGCGTCGCCATCAAACGCCACTCTCAGCTGAGTGTCGCTCAGCTGAATCTCCGCATGCGGCATGAACATTGTGGCTGCAGCGATGCCTGAAGGAAGGGAGGGGAGGGAGGGTTGAACGTATGCTTTGATGGATAGTGTGATTCTATCCCTATGTTTTATAAAGTCTGAAATTTTATACCTCTTCTTCGACTTCCTATTTTATTAACAAGGTTTTAACTGCCTCTGCACATGCTACGTTTGCGCAACAGCCCATTTAAGTGAGAGCTGATGTATTGATGTATTTAATATACAAATCAAAAAGGTTGCGGGTTGACTTGACTTGCCCTCCTCGATGGCCTCGGTGACTTTCTCCGAGTCCTTGGAGAGGTAAAGGTTTGTCATGTAGGCCTTCAGGTAGCCCATCGGACTTTTCCCTCCTGTCATACAGAATCTCTCTATGGTCAAATCTGAAAGCAAAAAGCAAGTAGGGGACGTGTGAAGAAAGCAACCCCACTGTAACCAACAATGACTTTGGTTGAGGACGTGGCGCACCGTAGTGATTGATGCTGTTTATGAGGCGCACTCCCACTTGGGCGTGGTTGTTCGTCATCAGGACGATGTCAAACAGCTCCTCGCTGTCTGGGTAGAGCTCCCTCAGTCGAGAGTTGACATTCATCAGCGCCTGCGTGAGAGGGGACAGGATGTTGTGCCACAGCGTTCAACGCCAGGTTACAACACAAACATTACAACAGCGTGCCACGGCTTTCCTTTGGTTAGGTCATGCACACCAACCAACCTTTATGGGACGTTGCACATCCTTCAAAACAACCTGGACTTTCTTGCTGAAGACTGCTGTGTGATCTCACGACTCGTGTGACTGCAATCCAACAAGGCGTGGAGCCGTTTTAAAGGCAAAGAGGGGCTTTAACATCGAGCTCTCTTTTTTTGGGGGGGGGGATTTCCCTTATTTTATTTTCTGGCACTGTACATATGTGGCAACGGGGCGGGTGACTTTGCTGGTGTTTGAATGGGGGCTTTGTAGTTCAGTGAGGAACCTCCATCACATCAGAGGTGGAAGACATGACTTCCTCACATCCGACATTTAAAGACTGAATGAAACAGACAGACAATTAAGGAACATGAAAGTTAGGAGAGAACTCTAGTCCATTATAAGTAACAGCTTTATGGTTATACTGCCCTTATATGAGCCACAGAGGTGTGGCCTGAGGTGGATCACAGGTCAGCACAGAAACGAGCCTGCAGAATGCGGATGTTGAAACTAGGAATCCCCGTGTATGGAAAGTTTCCCATGAATAAAATACATGTCGGGTTGTACACAGCCCCGGGTCCCAGTCCCAGTACCTTGACGAAGGGGAAAGCCGCTCCCGGCCTCAGGGGCTCGCTCTCGTGCTCCACCTGATGAGCGACGTACGCCTCCACGCCGTCCTCCTCGAAGATCGTCCTCTCCGCCACCATGTCGAACAGCGTCCGGGAGGAGACGGCGATGGTGACGGCGTACTGGGGTTTGGGCTGCGGGTGGGACGCAGAGGCGGTTACAACACGTTACGCGCGCGCGCGCGCACCTGAGGCTTGTTTAGCACTTTAAACGGCAGCGCGCGCACTCACAGGTCTCGGCGTGTCCGTTTTGAGGTTGTCAAAGAAGGCTTTGGCCGCAGCCCAGTCCTTTTCCTCTCCGCTGTCCACAGTCGGAGCCGAGTCGTTTGATTTGATGTCACTCATTTTTTATTTTTTAAAAAGAAAAACACCCTTCTACAAACCAGGAGTGAAGGCGAGGCGGTTAGAGGAAAGTAAACTTCCCCCCCGGGTCTGCCAACGCAACGCCTGGTGGGCGTGTCTTACAGCAGTGACGCAGGCACGTCTGGGCATCGCTCGCACTTGGTTGGTTGAGAGGCAGGACAAATACGCCTGTGTGTGTAGGCGCCCCCTGGCGGGCAGTCAGTCATATTTTAGACGAGCGCTTCCAACCGTTTGGGTAACGGTTCCTTCCTGTTTCGACATGAACAGCAGAACGTCTGGTTTTCCCAGAGCGGCCTGGGAGGCCTGCACCCTGACCGTGACCTCTTCCAACACCTTCGCTTCACTAATGCTCCTGCAGGTTACCAGCATCTTGTTGGAAGCCACGAAGAGCGAAAGCTGTTATATGTGCCAGTGGTTTTGGAATAAGATGTTAAGCAGCCACATGTGGGTGTGATGCTCTGGTGTCCACATGCAGCTCTGATGCACTGACATTAAAACAAGGCTTCACAGTGGGCATTAGAACATTTAAAAGCTCAATATACAGGAACCATTTGATAGAAATTGCAAGAAAATCTTTCAGAAAAGCACCACTTCTTTTACTTGTGGGGGGAAAAAAACTGATTTAATAAATATAATAACAGTGGCTCAAAATTGTATGGATTGACTAATCTGCTATTTTGTGATTATAGATGGTTACATATAACAATAAACATAAACACTTTACCCTAAAATATTAGATCTATATGTATATGTTTATGTATGCCAAACGTTATGACTGCTTTCTATATATAGATATATGTTACCTAAAGATTTCTTGTCACAGTTTTGCTGTTTGACATATAGCATGTCCTGTGAGCCAAGTATTTGGTATGACTTGCACATAAATGAAAACTAACAATACTGCACAACAACTATGATTCACGATGAATATAAACGTGTCTTTACTTTAAGGTCATCGTGTCCCACATTCTGCACTTGTCCAGGCTGTTATTTGTAGCCTATTTATATTAAATGTTTCTTAGGTGTTTGCTGCTACTAATCACACCACTGTCAGCTTTGCTGTGTGATTGTGTCTTATTTTGCTGCTGTTCAGTCTCTACCTGTATTCTAAGTTTGCCCTCTTGGAGTCAATGAGGGGGTTGACCTTGTGTTTACGTCCGGAAATATCGCGTGTTTCACGTTAAGATCTCACACAGTTCCCCTGGTATTGAAATGGAAATCGCGAACACAATCGCTCTGTCACACGCGCACGCACACACACCGTCCACTGGCTCATGAATGACCTCCCTCCTCCATCACCCCCCCCCACACACACACACACACACAGTTGGTAGAGTCCGGCACGGAGCATCATGGCGATTGACGGTAAGTACTCGGTCTCAGGTGGACCGCTGGGCTCGTGTGAAACTTCTGCTCGGGACAGAACGAGGACGCTGTTTAAAAAAAAAAACAGCATTTCATATCCACCGGGTCTGGTTTTTGTGTTTGTTTTTGTGTGTGTGTTTTTTTTTGTTTTTTTTTTAAATCGTCCAGTATATATATATATATTTTTTTTGCAAACACCACGCCGCGACTACCGCAGTGCTCCGGAGCCGGGACACCCAGCGGCTCTGCGGGGCTGCTGCTGAGGCAGGGTCCGCGGACCGAGGCGCAGAGAGTCCCGGTGCTCTGACGGACCGTCTCACGACATTTGTGAGATATTTGATTAACACACGCTCGTGACAGCGTAGCGATTCATTTAAAAATATATATATATATATGTATTCTTATTTTCTATCCTTTCCGAGGATATACACAGCAGCAGCTGCTTGGCGTCACATGACTACTTTGTTTTGGTACAGAACTACATCACGTGGCGGATGGATGTGGTGTAACGTTATCGAGCAAAAAGCAAAAAAAAAAAAAAAAAAGGTGGTTTTGAGTTCGAAAGCGACGCCGCTGTCGCCCGGCCGTTGTCGCCGTGGCTGACACTCGCCCTGATGCGTACAAGCCGATATAAGAGCCCACACGGCGGCGGGTTTCAGTGAAAGTGACCGAGCGGCGACAAAAAGGACGCAGTCAGCGGAGAGCAGGCGCGCGCCCTGTCCGCTGTCCCGTCACAGGTCTTACTGTGTCACGTGCAGCCAAGCGTGCAGCGGGATTTGTTGCTACACACCTGGAGGGGGGGGGGGGGGGGAGTCACAAGGGCCAGTGTTGAAACATTTATAAAACTTAATACACACAAAATTGTATT
>JAVQJF010004408.1:0-20034 GCA_036023855.1 Gadopsis marmoratus
AAGATCTTGGTGAAAAATTAATGCAACTCTGGACAGAAATAAATGTTGTGACATTGCAGAAGCTTATCGAAACAATGCCACAGCGAATGCGTGCCGTAATCAAAGCTAAGGGCGGTCCAGCGACTTTGTTTTTGGCCAGGGAGTGTATATATATATATTTAAAAAAACATATATATAAAATACAATATATAAAATACGTATGCTAAGTCATAGGATTAGGTATGTAGCACATATTTATGAAAAATATATACTGTATATAATAATATTAATAATAATATATATACTGTACTGAAAAATAGAAACAAAAAATGTATACTTGAAGAGATCCTCTAAGCCAAACCCATCTTTTATTATTTACTTTATCTATATATTTTGTTAAGCCAATTAGGCAATAAGTAATGCATTAATTACAGTGTTGCTGCTTAGTGACTTTGGCGTAGCTGCATGTACTTTAACAGTGTTACAGTACAGCTACAGTGAGGCTACATTTCTGCTCAGTCATCACTACTAGATTATGCAGATTTCAAAGAAGCAGCGAATGCATGCCGTAATCAAAGCTAAGGGCAGTCCAACGAAATATTAGTGTGTGACTTTTTTTTGGCCAGGCAGTTCCTTCCCTGTACGTAGACTATATGGAATTCTACTGCTGGAAGAATCATTCTGCCAACATACACCTACGCTGCACCTTTTCTGCTGGCTCCTCCTTCCCCGCCAGCAAGTGTGTGTACATTTACATTTCTGTGTGTTCTTGTGCAATTCTTCACATCTCAATTTAAAATGAAGGGATTGTTTGCCAATTGTGCTGGATCATCAGCAGAGAGTGATGATCCACCCCAACTAGCTCTCTCTGGCCCTACCCTCCCACTCCATCAGGTTGCCTCCCCCTTTACCTCTGCCTCGGTGGACCTTTGTGATAGCTGCCATGAACATTCTTCCTGGGGGTGGAGGATGTTGGCCACATCATGCTGCCTCGAATCAGAATACCCTGGTGGGGGGAGGTTGAGTGCACAGGGGCCTGGTCTGGCATGGCTCTGGTCCTGCCAGGGCTTGAGGCCGTTGGTAGTGGATCAAAGCCCTGCTGGCCAGGCAGCCAAACTGGTTAAACTGACAGGAGCCGGCAAACCCACCTAACCAGCTGTCCCAGATTGAGAGCCAAAAGAGAGGCGAGGATGGAGGGAGGAAGCCTATGAGAAAGGGAGATGAAAGGATGGAACATGGCAGGAAGCGAGGAGAAAAGGGGAGTGAGAGCTGACAAAATAAAAATAAAATACTGATGTGTTTGTAATAGGATTAATGCTGAAGAGAACTGAGGAAAAATAGGGGATTGGAGAAAGGGGGTCCAAGGGGAAAGAGTGGCAGGAGGAGGGACAAGTGAAGAGGATGAAAATAAGTGAATAACATACAGTATAACAGGGTGCAGAAGAGGAAAAGAAAGGAAGGATGAAAGGAAAGAAATTTGTTGTAGATTAAAAAAATATAGGTAAGGAGGTGGAATGAATGAATAATTGGAGGAAAACATATAGCAGGAAAGACGGAGTGGTATGAAAATATTAGATAAGGAGGATGAAAGAAAGAGGTAAATCAATCAATCAAGTTAATTTTCATGTGTAATCATATAAGGTACTGTCACAGTGAAATGTAATCCCGCTAGTTCCTTCAATTTGTGCATTAGGATCCTGGTGGCCTGAGTGTAGAAGCTCTTCCTGAACATCTCAGTGCTGGCTTGATGTATACGGTACCTCCTTCTCTATCGCAGCCGGGAGAGAAGGCCGTTATCCAGATGGTTGGGATACTTAATTAGTCTATTACCCTTTTTTTTGCAGCACCCGATGTAACTTCCCTTTAGGCAAGGTAGAGCACCGCCTACTGTATGTCCAGCCGAACAAACCACTCTTTGAGGTGAAAGCGTCTCTGCCTTACCTTTGTCATCACTGACTCAGTATGCAGCGCCCAGGTCTGGCCCTCTGTGATGAGACACCAAGGTACTTGCACCTGTCCACCCTCTCCACCTGTTGATATTAAAGGGGGCGTAGTTCCTTCCCTGCTTCTTCCCAAAGTCCACTATCAGCTCCTTAGTCTTGTTGACATTGCTGACAGGAGTAGGTTAACACCAGTGGGTTAGGCCTGTTTCCTTCAGATAGGCCTTTTTGTTGTTATATGTGACCACGCCCACCACAGCAAACATGATGAAGGTGTTGGTGTCAAAAGTGGCTACAGAGGCATGTGTGTGCAGCGAGTACAGCAGGGTCTCAAAATGCAGCACTGGGGTGCTCCAGTGTTAAGGAGTGTTACTCTTCAGGAAGTCAAGGATCCACATGCAACAGTGAGGTGTTTAATCCCAGTTCCTGGAGGGTTGTGACGAGCCTTGAGGGAACTATGCTGTTAAACGCTGACCTATAGTCAATCTATCCTACCTATCTCACATAGCTCCTTTTTTTGTAAACTTGTTAGTGATCTCGCATTTACTTCAAAACGTCAACAGGAATTATTTTCTTAGGTTTAAGTGAGCTATAGTGCTTCATTTTGTTAATTACATACATAATATCATTCATACTATACAAACGCATGTAATCACACAGACCTCCACGGTCCTTCAGTAGCCTATTTATTCTTTCTTATAATGTAACTTTTTAACAGTGCAGCACTATGTTAAATAAATATACAGTCAGCCCTGCTGGTGTGTGTGCCAAGTAAGAGCTGTTTTATTAAGCTGCAGTTCACAGCAGTGTGTGGGGGTGTGTGCATGTATGTGTGTTTATACCGCAGGGAAGGTTAGTAAGCGTAATTGAATCATATTACTTCCTCCACATGGCTTGTCAAAGCCTTTTTTATGATTTGGAGTTAATCCATAAGGATGCTTAACATTGATTTAGCCATGTGTTGATAAGTTACGCCAGGATGCAGAATGGCAAAAAGCTTTCTGAACATTAGTATCGCAAAACAAACATTTGCTCTCAAAAAAGAGCCACGACTTTTTACCACCCCTGCAAGGTTGCTGCTGTCTAATAAATGAATAAAAATGAAATACAGCAGTAACAATAATGCAACAGCTCCTGTCCATATCTGCTGACTGAGTTTCTTTTCATCTAAAATTATTTTGTGAAATTGTAGATATCCATTTTCCAGTCTAGTGTACGTGTTGTCAGTTCTACCGAAACATCCCTGAACATGTGCTAATACTAGGATTCCTATTGCACAGCTTTACATTAGATTTCTAAACTTATTACATAGACTTATTACATCATTTTTGTAGGTTATTCAACACAGCACCCATTGTTTGAGTTGATCAAAATCCCTTTTTTGAACCAAAAAGGCCCCTTTACAAAAAAATGGACTATGCAGTAGTGCTGTGTAAATCTCTACTGTAGTTAGCTAAGATGCTGTCCGAGACACATTAGTCTCCAGATGACTGGCTGGTAATAGGAAACCATAGCAGCTCATCCATGGGCTTTTATTGGCCTTTAAGATTTTCATCAGCAGTTATAAGTAACAGTTCTGACCAATCCATTGCTTGGCTTGATGGGCTGTGAAGTCTTTATTGGCTCCTTCGGATTGCTTGATGAGGAGCGCAAGAAGTTTCTGTTTCCACTCAGTGTGTTTTCAAGAGCTGCAGTAGAAATGGCTCTGGATGTACTGTACTTTTATGATTTTAGGCATTTAGCTGACAACATTATCCAGAGGCACTGCTTAAACAATAAGAGCAGCTGGAGAATGAGATTCAGCGCCTCTTTTGAAAGCAGCCAACAGCAAAGAGGCCAAATGTCAACGCAATTAAATAAGATGTGGTATCCTTATTGGTGAGGTGGAATATATAGTATGTATGTATTGATGATTTTAGCATAAGGGCAGGGTGTAATTTACATATTTACTATTCTAAATATTAGTGTGTGTTTGTGGGGGGGTGCTCAGATTTCTAAAGTAATTTAAGCTACTGGATATGTTCAAATTCCCTATGAGGACATCATAGGAATATTGTACAGGACATGAAATAATAAACTAAGTAAAGTCATGCTTCTTAATATATTTATCTTTAGTGGGTCAGTACTTGGCAATAGCATTTGCAACCCACATATGTTTATAATGTAGTCCTGTTTGTTTTTCAAATTTCACATTCTCTGCTACTTTAATGACAGTGAAATATATTAATGAATAACAATGTTCATGGTATAGAAGATACATTTCCACAGTTTCAAGATGACGTAAATGTGATTTGTGTGTGTGGAGGCTGATGGATGAGGCTCATGAATATCAGTAGCTGAGATGGTTCATACAGCTTTTCAGTCTTCTTACCAATTAAGTAGGCCTTTTTCACAGCAGGCAAGTTGTCGTGTGATAGAGTGATAGCCTGCACAGGTATAAATAATACAGTTTATTTTAGCTGAGTTTCCCTCAGTTTCAGGGTCCTGGTATTGTTGATGCTGGCTCACTGGGGCCATTGTTAATGTTATTAGTAACACCTGTGTTTTTCCTACTATGACAAGTCAAAATATTTGCTATGAAATACAACTATTTGCACATACCATTGCTGGTCTATCTGCCAGCAGCACATATTCTATATATGCCGTGAAGCTAGAGGCCTCTTTGTCTTTTCTTTACCATCTCCCATTCTCTCTCTCCTGTTCTCTGTCTTGCTTACATACACACGCGCGCACACACACACACACACACACACACACACACACGCACACACACTCCCGGTGGATTACATTTTGGTGCTCAGAGCCCCCAGGAGAATGGAGAGTGATAAATACTGGGAAGTGAGCTACTGCTTAGAGAGAGAGTGGTTCTGAACACAGGAGGAGAGAAGGCGATAAATTGGTCTGGAGAGGGAGTGTACTGGGCACATCCAACTCTCTAAAGATGACAGAGGGTGTAAATGTGTGTATGTCAGTGTGTGCATATGAGAGAGAGACCTACTCTAAGACCCCAGGCCTCCAAACACCTCCATATGCCTAGCTCGTATTTCCTTTTCCTCCTGTCCTGTTCTTGCCATCAGCAGCAGGTGAGCCAAGTGGGGTAGCAGACTGAGCAGTAATCTCTCTCTCTCTCTTTCTCACACACACACACACACTCACAACCCATGGGGTGTTGACTGGGATGCAAGCCTAGCAGATACACACTTGCCAAAGCCAGACAGACCGAGCCAACAGGCCATAACCGTGCGCTTGTGTGTATGTGTGTGCTCGTGCCAAACTACTTAGAGTGATGGAATGTAAGATAGGCCCATTCTAAGTGGAGCCACGAGAAAGCAGCCAAGTCCAGAGCACGGCACAGAGGAAGAGCTGCTGCAGTGAGACGGAGTGTAATCGGGCCAAAGTGTATTTACCTGCTCTCCTTATTTAGATCTCATCATTCACTGCTGTACACTGAAATCACATTTAGTATTATGGGTTTTACTGTAATTACATTTGCAGACTGACATTTCGCATCCCTTCAGTCAGCGGCCTGTAGCTCATGGGAGCTGCTCATCTCTCATGGGTGCCCAAATAAAGGCTGCGCTCGTGCCAATGTGTTTGCATTGGTTTGTTTGAAACATTTATTCCTCCAGGTAATATGCTGTTTTAGTTTGCTAGCAGTTAATGCAGTATGTAGTCTAAAATGAAATGGGGTTTATCAATGTCAGTGTGGGAATGAGGGTTATCATTCACTGTCCGTCATGGTCAAAAATGTTGCGCTGTGCGTTCTGTTAATGAACACCTTGCAAAATAAACTGCATTCAGTGTCAGCGTGTACACTAGTGGGACATGGTCTTGCCATTTAGATGATGTGTCATACTCTGTTGGTCATTGGTTCTGCTTCCTGTTTTACTTTGCTATCTGCTTGTCTTGTCTCTTTAGTTTCTGCTTTCGTGTGTCTTTTTGGCCCCAATGCTCACCTGCCACTGATTCCCTCGTTAGTCCCTTTCCTATACACCGATCAGCCATAATGTTAAGACAGCATGACATTATGACCGGTCTGCGGCTGCGCAGCCCCATATGCAACAGAATGCGATGCTCTGTGTGTTTTGACACCTTTCTATCAGGACCAGCATTCAGTTTTTGAGCTACAGAAGTTCAAACTACCACACTGGCCTAATAACTGGGTAATAATATATCCCCCCCTCCCTGACAGGTGCCATGGTAACGAGATAATCTTCTTCACTTCACCTCTCAGTGGTCAGAAAGTTATGGCTGATATATATTGTGTATATATCGGTCCCCTTCCTTTGTTCTGTGTTGATTTGTACTGCTTGCTGTGTGCATAGTTTCCGTGTTCCTGTTTAGTCCATTCTATGTTCCCTGTTCTTGTGTCTCTGGACTGGGACATACCTGTGTCGCAAGTAAGCTAATCTCTTGTTGATTAACCTGTTGAATTACTCCAGTCTTCCTGTGTCATCTGTGGTTGGGTCTTTTTCCCTGCTGCCTGTACATCACACCCCATTACATGACGTCCAAATCTTTTGGGTCAGCTTGCCTTTATTTGCTAGCGACAGCACTCTGCCAGGCGAGCTAGTGTTATTACATGCATTATTGAGCTACTTAATTTATTAGCCCAACATTTCTTATAGACTCAACAGTAGAATCAAACATCACTAATGTATAAGGAATAGAAACTCCACAGGCGCAGAAAAAATAGAAATGCGCAGTTTTTACACGCCACATAGTGCACAAACAATGCTACAGTGGTTGCTGACGTTGTCAGCTGGAGACAGAGTTACGTCCATCAGTGAGTTTGTTGTTGTACTCGCCTGTCTGAGTGGAATTCTGTGAGTCTTGTGCACAGTAAAGTCCTCCACAATGTGCACTCCATTCAGCTTCTCTGCTTGATCATTCTCAGAGCATAATATAACCAGTCCACTCAGTCACCGCACTCCTCAAAGTTTTCAGACACTTTGAGCGCTCTGAGGTCACAAATGTGACAGTGACACAGCAGCAGCTTCTTCTCTGTAGCAGCAGCTCCTTTCTTATGTTTCTCTCTCACACACCTTCCCATGACTTTTTTTTTATCTGACTTTGGTTCGTCCTTTGTAATGATTACAACTTGAAACGAAGGAAACATTTTATAAATACTTAACAAAGTAGTACACAATAACAACTTTTTTACAGTATTAGTAGTACTAGTTCGTTGCTTCCACCATTGTCTGATTGTCAGAGGAGAAAGACCGAAATGTTGATCAGGAATCATAGCAAAACAGGACAATAGCAACAGCAGATTTGTTTTAATGCTACCTGGTTTAGTATCAAGGAGGAAACATTTTTTTCTACACAAAATGTTCCTATTTAGCAGATCACCAAAACGTTCACTGATTCAACAGATTTAATTTGCTTACTTACAATATCTGCTCACAGCAACTAAAGCATGATAAACATGGTAGGGGTCATTTTAAGCACGTCAAAACCAAGTGTATTTGTAGGATAACAAAACTGGGATGCAGGACATGGACCCTGGTCTCCGCTGTCACAGTTGTGCCCTTTCAATGTAGCCTGGGAACCAGACTCTGCAAGCTCATGTTTGATTTGCTCTGGCAGATGCATCAGGTCCCTAGATCCAGACAGATTTCCAATCACAACAGTTTATCTAAAAGGGGACGGGTTTGATACAATGACTGTACAGAGGAGTAAATGTTCTGAATCCGCTATCACATAATATTAAATGAACTGGATGGTATATTTTCTCTAAAAGAAAATCTAATTACTGCATTTAAAGGTATTGTTGATGAGAAGTGTTTGCTCAGCACTATGTCACACGTTTGGTCGATTGGTTGTAGGTCTTTCCAGCTGCATCCACAGGCAGTTTGTAGAATGGGAGCCTGAGTCTTCAGCTACCAAGCTCCTCTCCTGTGGAACCAGCTTCCAGTCTGTGTTCGGGAGACAGACACCCTCCTCACATTTAAGACTTTCCTATTTGATAAATCTTAGGGTGGCTGTGGCTCAGAAGGTAGAGCGGTCGTCCATTAACCCCAGGGTTGGTGGTTCGAAGTGTCCTTAGACCCCCGGCGGAGGTGCGTCATCATCGGTGTGTGTGAATGGGTGAATTAGACTACTGTTAAAAGCGCTTTGGGAACTGTTTCAACAGTTGAAAGGCGCTGTACAAGTAAAGGTCCATCCATGGATTTATAGCAGGGCTGACTCAGGTGACCCTGAGCATCCCCTTAGTTATGCTGCTGTAGGCCTAGACTGCCGGGAGATGCACTGAGCTCCTCTCTCCTCCTCTCCCTCGCCATCTGTATGCACTCTCATCCAATTAATGCGTTTTACTAACTCGACTGCTTCCCTTTCTCTCCTCGCTCTCTCTCCTTCTGCCGATGTCTGCGAGTGTTTCTGCCTCCGGATCTGTGGAGTCTGGATCTGTGGATGCAGACCACCTGCTGCCCCCGTGCCGCTGGTACTATTGTTGTTACTGCTCTTGTTATTAGTATTACTATTATTGTATTGCTACTACTATTATTTTATTAATGCTTACATCAGTGCCATTGCTACAACTATTGCTTTACATCTGTATGTGCAACTGTACTGTGCTGCTGTGTTTCTTCCTTCTCTTTCTCTCGTTAAAAAATAATCTTTAAAAAAATGCTCCTGTGTAGTATTTCCCCACCATGTGGAAGATGGTTCAGGATGCTACCAGAGTTTATAGGGTAATGTTAGTAGCTCTGTCCTCCTCTTTATTGGATTAATTTTACACTCCAACAGCCAACATTACCGGAAACAGCGTTATGTTTGCCAAACACATTGGTTAGTCCTCATCCTAAAAGCCTGTTCTTTGTCAACATTAACATTTAAATCTTACTGTTTACTTTAGTCTTATCATTTATCAGATATCATATCCATAGTGGATATTTAAGACCCCTTTACAGGACTCTTAAAAAGCTGGTAACCCCTGTTATCATTGTAACTGCATACACCGATCATCTATAACTTTATGAGAAACTGACAGGTGAAGTATGGCACCTGTCAGTGGGGGGAATATATGAGGTAGCAAGTGAACATTTTGTCCTCGAAGTTGATGTGTTGAAGCAGGAAAAATGGGCAAGCGGAAGGATGTGAGCGACTTTGACAAGGAACCAAACTGTGATGGCTAGATGACTACGTCAGGGCATCTTCAACACTGCAGCTCTTGTGGGGTGTTCTGGTCTGCAGTGGTCAGTACCTACCAGAAGTGGCCCAAGGAAGGAAAACCGGTGAACCGGTGACAGGGTCATGGCCAAGGCTCATTTATGCGTGTGGGGAGCAACGGCTGACCCGTGTGGTCCAATCCAACAGAAGAGCTTCTGTAGCTCAAATTGCTGAAAAAAATTCCTCCTGGTTCTGTTAAAAAGGTGTCAGAACCCGCAGAGCCACGCAGTTTGTTGCATATGGGGCAGCATAGGCACAGACCGGTCAGGGTGCCCATGCTGTCCTCATGTTATGGCTGATCGGTGTGTGTGCTAGAATGGAATGCTTAACAGGCACAGCAACGGTAACTAGTGGGGCGAGGCTTAGCGAAAAGTCAATTGATGCCTGTGTGACTGACAAGTATGTGCTTTCTGTTCTGGTGCAACTCCAAGCTGTGTGTGTGATGAGGATAGTCAGCATAGGTGCCAATTAGTTTTTTCCCTGGGGGTAACTGAAACATATTAATATAAAACCTACAAAACGAAACAACCACAAACACTCGCAAGACAACTACAGAAGGATACAAAGTGACATAAAATGGCCACAAAGACACAAAAACTACAACAAAGAGACACAAATGACCACAAACAAAACAACTATAAAGATATGTTGAACTTTGACAAAGAGACACAAAACTTATACAGTGAGAAATAACATGAGTATTGTACAAAATGACACAGTGATTGTTTCATAATCCAGTCATGTGGTCATCCCACAATATGGTTTTCCCATGGTTGCTCGGGAGCTTGGGCAGTCTCCGTCTATGATGGTCGGAACTGTTGCCTCTCTGTGCAGTTTGTTCCGATCTCTGCTACGTTATCTCACAAACTAACGTGTGTGTGTGTGTGTGTGTGTGTGTCAGAACGATCACTTAATGTGTACAAAGCAAATCAGAGAATGCATCTGCCCATTGTCTGTATAACAAATAACTCCATTAGTAAGACAGGGGTGTTCTCTGCCTGGTCCTCCAAGATGAATGGCTAGGTCACTGCCACACACACACACACACACACAGTCATATGTAAGTATGGCTCTGGTATTGTGCTTTCATATCTGTGAATGGTGCATAAAAGGCACCAATCAGACTTTCAAACTGATATCTTTACCATTTCTGTGTTCTGTTCGTCTGTCTGTCTGTGTGTGTTTGTCAGTCCGTGTCTTTGTATATCTTCTACACATTGTCACCCGATTCGCCTAAAAACTGCAGCACATACACTCGGTTCCTTACATGGCCTCATCGCTGTACCAAGACACTGTGGTTTGAAAGAAGATATAACATCCAAACTGATTATTGCCAGTCAATCTGAGGTTTTTTAAGCTGGCTCTGAGTCCATATTTAACTGAGCAATTTGAATATAGAAACCCACCTGATGCCTACTGTAGGTCATAGGGCATCAATCAGCTAGCTCAAGGTAAAGTATCTCAGCGAGAGACAGGGAATCGGCTAGTCACCACAACAGCGGAATAACAAAGCTCAACTAAACTATTAACAGATTCAGTAAGCATGTATATAAATTAATAACATTTTAAACAGGAAAGTTTTGCATTTGCCTCACTTTATATGCACCGAAGTCAGTTCTCCTTTGCGATCTTCCTCCTGCTAAACCGTGATGTTTCCTCAGGCGAGTTGAATCGATGACGTGCTCCATCGTGTTTAATTCCCAGAGTGGCGGGGACACAAAGGGTGTATTCCACTCACCTGTTTTTCAAATCCATTTTCACTTGTCTGAAGGAGCTCCTCCAGTCCATGACCTGTTTGGAGTAATCTTAATTACAGAAGCCCTTACATTGAATTGATTTTAATGAAATGTTTTTATCTGATACTATCATTAATATGCAAGAATATATACTTATTAGTCTTGGAATTAGTGTTAGGGCACACATCCGACGTATTAGTGTTCCTTTCAGAAGCTTTTCTACCTTGATAAAATTACATTTCTTGGAAGAACACAGAATAGTCGTTATTTTTGACACATTTTAGACAATCAAAACATATTTGAGAGAGTCTGACTGCTGGCAAAAGATTGGAGTTTTTGAAAGCCCAGTCTAGTCTTCTTCTAATGTCAAGGCAACATACAGTATAATAAAGCATGATGTGATAGAAGGGAAAATTCAGTTTTTAATAATAAAGTCAGAGCAGTTTCTCCAATATTTGCAGATATTATATGTGAATATTTAATGCTGCAGGGAGCCAGGCAGGATGTTATTTACACATGTGCCTTATGACAATATGAATTTGCTCCAAAGCAGTATACTTTGACTTATTAGACATGTTTTTGCTTCACTACTTTGTGACTTACCACATGTATAAATTGTTTTGTTTCCCCCTAAAGCAAGATCGTACAGGACAGAGGTAGCATGTTTTTTGGCCCTGTGAATCGTCTGGATTTCCATCTCATTTGAGATTAGCTGAGAAGAGCTGTTTTGGATTAGCTGAGCTCCTCTCTCTCCCTCTGACGCTCTCAGATAAGAGAGCCCGCAGTCATTGAAACGCACTAGTCGAGGAAAATGCCCTTTTTCTACATGGTTAAGACTGCTCTGCTTATCTCTTGTTGCGCAATGCTAACTCTTTGTGAAAGGGATTATTGCAACAGACTGTGAAGAGCCGTTACCATGCTTTCAAGTGAATGGTGACTGTTTTTCAGTATCACACAAGGGTTAAGACCAGTATTGGTCAGCTATTAGTCTGACATTTTCCATTTATTATTGCCCAACTTAGTTATGCGGGATGGTACAGCTACAGCTAATCAATATTTGTCAAACTTTTCATCAGTTGTCTTGACCAGCAAAATCATTCTAATATGGCATCAGAAGTATTTACTCAGCGGTCTGTGATTTTAAATATAAATAGGGTGGAAAAAACAATAACATAATACATTTCAACAGCACCACAAACTATATCCTCCAAAATGATCATGAAGTTAAATCAGCACTTCTCTAAAACAGTTTCAGCAGAAACTGAAGATCGTAACCTTCACAAAGGAAGGATTTATTGCATAACTGTTGTATTAGATTGCATTAGATTTTGCTAGATGTACCTAATAAACCGGCAACTGAGTGTATCTTAAGTATTCATTGGCCAAAAATGCCAGACTTGGTGTGCATATTAATAGTCTGCTGAGGATATTTGCTGCCTTTCGTGTAGAGCGATAGTCGGGTCAACATTTCTCCTCGACAATAACATTTTGGTCCATGAAATAAGGTAATTTAAGAATATAAGGAAATTACTTATGTCAGCTGAAGGTTAGGTGAATGAGACCACTTAAGGATTTTAATTATTGTGGTCATGGCTTTTAGGAGAGCACAAATCCAGGATGCCAGTGTTTGAGACTTACTTATTTTTGCTCTGCTCTATGAACCTCACATTGCTGACTATATTGACACTCAGCATGCCATTGAGGGTAAATCACTAATGCACAATTGCTCCCTATAAAACATAATTCTTAGAAGAGTGGTATGAAAGGATGCCTCTCTCGCTAGATTTCCAATTTCCTGCTTAAATCAAACTAGCAGAAGATCAGTGGCAGGGCGTCTTCCTCAATAGCTTGTAAATGTCAGGAGAAAAACAGCTGTCAATCACCTAGTGACACTTTAACAGCAATCAACTTTTGCCAACGGCAATTATTAATCCACGAGGACAAAGCCACCTGAGAGGACTGCCAACAAGCAAGAAAACGAAGAGTGTGTGTGCGTGTCTGCATATGTGAATGTGTGCGTAAGAGCAGGTAAAACAATGGTTGTGATAGTAAAGGCTTGTAAAGGAGAAAATCTATGTGCCATACAGAATGTGTTCTAGCCACGGAATATGGTGGCTCTTGCATGTTATTTGCTTCACAGACTATGTGAAGTGGACACTAGTCCACAAATGTTCAAGTGTAAGTGTGAGCATTTCCAATTGCATGTATTAGACCTGTAACAGACTGAGCTTGCCCGGTGTGTGCTGGGATAGCTCTAGCCCCCATAAACATGGGGATTTTCTCTCTCTACCCAACCGGTTGAAGCAGATGACGCCCACCCAGAGCCTGGTTCTGCCTGAGGTTTCCTTGCCACTGTCTCCTAGTGCTGCTCATGGTGGAATTGTTGGGTCTATACATATAGAGCTGGTCTAGACCTGCACTATGTTAACAAGCACTATGAGATAACTCTGTCATGATATAGCGCTATATAGATAAAATTAAATTCAAATGGATGGAACTCCTTAATGATTAAAGGAATGATTATCAAAGACACCACCAGTAAGACACACATTTAGGTGAAAAACTATTTAAATTTATTTTAGAAGAGAAGTTGGAACATTTTTCATTTAGGAGTTATGTATAATTACTAAGAATGTGTAGTCACACCAGCAGCACAACAATAGACTCTGTTGGTCAGTCAGTCCACCACTTTGGTCCAGACTAAAATATCTCACCAACTAGTATTTGATGGATTACCTTTAAATTTTATACATCCTACAGGAATCCTATTGACTTTGCTGATGTCTCTTTCATCCAGCGCCACAAGCAGGTCACATTTGTCACTTATCCAGTGAAATATATTTATCTACCACATGGCTCGGACGATTTGCTACAAACATTCACGGTGCCCTAATTGTGTCCCCAGATTTTTCCTGTAGTGCCACCGTGAGGTTGAAGTTGGAGGTTGTAAGAAGATAAATATCTTTACATTTGCTACAGATATTAATGTTCCACTGAGGAACTGTAATAACTTTTCATCTAGCGCCAATATCAGGTCAAACAAAATTTGTCCAACACTTTCGCATCTATTAACCTCAGCTGTAGTCTGATTAGTGCAAATTAGTAAATGTTAACATACATTAAACTAAGATGGTGAACATTGATAACATTAGCATGTTAATACTGTATTGCCATTGTGTGCATGTTAGCATATAGCTAATTTAGCCTCTTAGACTATTAGCATTGTCTGATCACTGAAATGACACTAAAATTAGTCCTCCCTGTAACATGAAAGCAACAGAAAGAAAGCGGCTCCAGTAATTTCAACACTCACGATCATACAGGTGTAATGTGCTGTTGTAGCATTGCACTAATCAGGGATAAGTTTAATGCCACAACCACTGAATGATCCGTGGGTGATAGCGATGTGTAAGTGAGTTCCTACAAGACAATAAAAACATGTCTCAAAATCAAAGTTTATCCATGTGATTTAGTTGACGGAAGGTTGTTACCTAGCTAGCTAAACTTTTATTGTTGGAACTAAACTACACAAGTTATTTTCCAAACAGATATGTAGTAAGTGGTCCTTTAAGATTTCAGCCATGTTGGTTGCCGGGTCTACATATCCGCACGGCTACTGTAGCATCAGTAGTAGCAGTAGTATATCTGCATTTTGTTGTATTTGTATCTCGAATTCTCTTTATTCTCTTTTTCTGAGCTTGACAAAAATTATATTCTCAGAAAAACCGTGTGTAATGTTTATTGAGTTGTATGAAATGGGCAATAAGGTGTAATTGAAAAACTGACCTTTCAAATATACAGAAGCAAAGCAGTTATTCAGTGATACATAAAATTAACATGACAGTCTGTTGTGTTGAGTGAAGATTTAGCAGCATGACAATGTAAAAAGTCAAAGCAGGATTTACATTTTTTCTTCTTGCCCTTGTGTTTGTCCCTTAAACAATGTAAGCATTGCACAGAAATTGAAATGTGCTCAGTGTGCATCAGAAATAATCATTCAAGGAATGGCTGACTAAGACAGAAAATCACTGACTCTTCCAAGAAAGAATTCCTTGTGATCACTTCTGTCCGATAGCAAGCGAGTGTTAAAATGCAAATGGATCACCTGTATTGGTTCACGCTGTCTTATACGGACTGACCAGTCTTATTGGCAGTTTTTTTCTTTGCATTTGTCATTCTTGCCTATGTCACAAGGCTATATTCCAAACACTACCTTGCAATTGATACATAATTGCAACCCTGCTTTGCCACTTTTCATCATCAGCTCCGTTTGATGCTTTACCTGTGTCATTAGATGTGGAGAGCTCAGGGCACAATGGCCTGGCTTTGGAAAAGCACAGAGCACTGTGTAATTACACTCGGCTTTGATTACCTCTCGTCGCCAGCCTGTTCAATAGCCATTACATGGAGACACTCCTAGGGCTGCTGTTTAATGGCCCACTGTCCCCGTTTTCATTTGCACCCCAACCTGCTGCTGCCATTAAGCTCAATAAAGAAAAGGCTTCAACACATCGCTGCTCAGGACCTTTCTCTGACCAGTGCTGATCGATCAACAGGGCAGTGCACGCTGCCCAACTTTACACATTCTACATACAGCTTTTTTTAAATAGACAGACTGCAGTATTATTGGACAGCTTATACAGTAGGTCACTGTTTGAGCTGAGAATTGAAAAAACATCAACAAAAACTAGATAGTAAACAAGTTTTAATGTAAGTGAAGTTCTGTAGAGTTCAACCTCTGTGGGTTAAATGACCCCAATTCAAATACTGAGATTGTTGTGTTGGAGATGCCTACCAGTGATACCACAACGTAACTGGGCGGCTGTGGCTGAGAGGATAGTGCGGTCGTCCATTAACCCCAGGGTTGGTGGTTTGATCCCAGCGAAGTGTCCCTGGGCAAGACACTGAACCCCGAGTTGCCCCCGGTGGAGGCCAGCGTGGCAACTGTGTCCCCGTCGGTGTGTGAATGGGTGAATTAGACAACTGTTCTAACTTATATTACTGGTACAGCGCTTTGGGAACCGATTCGGTTGAAAAGCGCTATATAAGAAAGAGTCCATTTACCATCCATAATATCTCATAATACTGACTTAACTAGTCAACTCCTTCCCAAGGAGCTCCCCTACACCTCCTCCAAGTACACTCGCTCTCTCCTTTCTGGTCCAAACAATGCCGCCAAGTGCCACTGCAGACTTAACCCATATACTTCCTCCACGACACTGGATGGTGCCAATTTTGCTGGACTAGTCTCAGGTTGCTGAATAAAAAAGGGAGATGAGCAAGGCACATACTAGGGGCGAGTACTACCCCCTGATTGGGTGGTGAGTGCGTGGACTTTTGCTCAGGTGCCGTGGCAGAGCCTCAAGGGGATTAACCAATACTTATTTGGGTTACAAACAGAGAGAAGGCTTGCTGCGATTACCGCACAGGTAAAGGGGACGATCTGGCGTTGGGAGGAGAGTTGAACCGGGTAGAAGTATGACTAATTGATGAGTCACAGCTGGGCCCAGTAATCAGCTGAAAGTGGAAGCTGGCGTGTCATCTCCAGTCCTGGACCACACCCACATACACAGAGACAGACACATACACAGGGAGGAGGGGAAAACACCAGGAGACGAGAGAAACAGCAGCAACCACTACAGACACTCCCATATGTTAACTGTAATTAAGCCTGCGCTTTTGCAGGTTTGGCCTTAAGGACATGTTGCTATGAAAACATATCCAGAAGCCAGCTTTGGCGAGCTGAAAAATCCACACTTGCGTCAAATCATCAACAATCAAATCAAGCATAAGACATTTATAACTGAGTCTACTTGACACTGTGTCTAACATCTGCTGTGATGAGTTCAGACACCGCCTGTCCTCCTTTGGTTTATTAGAGGTGAAAAAGACAGAGATGAGTGAAATCAGCAGCTTCTTCGGTTGGCTGCAGAAAAGAATCTTCTGCTGCGTCCTGCCTGAAGATGACACAGAGACAGAATTAAATTCCTTCTGTGAAAATGATTCACAGAATCCTTTCATTGTCATTTATTGTATATTAATCAAATAGTAACATTAAGACGTGATACACGAATTGTGTGTTGCAGATATTGTACATATAATACTGCATATTTTAATTTACGCTTAGTTTTTGTAAGAATGCATTGTTGGGGGGTGGGGGGCATATTTACATTTAAGCATTTTTATTTTGTATTTCAAATTGCCATTTCCCAATATCAATTAGTCATTTCAACATCCAACTTTATTTTTAAATTCCCTTTTTCTTTACAACTTTTCATTATGGCCTGATTATCCTGAGCACGCCCTGTGATTGACTGGCGACCAGTCCAGGGTGTTTCCCCACCTCTCGCGACCCTAATTGGATAAGCAGTATAGAGAATGTATGTATGTATATGTATCCTGAGCACTATTATAGTTTATTTGCCATTATCTCTTTCCACTTTATTTTTCTCTTTTAATTTATTAAATGTTTAATTATAGTTAAAATAACCTTGTGATTGACCTGCAGTGTACCCTGTCACCTGCCCAATGTCAGCTGGGATCGGCTCCAGACCCCCGTGAAGGCTAAGCGTTTAATAGATAATAAATTGATGGGTAAAATAATCATCCATATGGTATAAAACATTTTCATTATTATTAGGGTTATCACAGCTTCAGAGTTTAGAGAAATGCCTTCTCTGGTATCTGTGATGGTTAGTGCACCAGTTGTTTTGCATTGCAGTGTGTGTTGACTCAGTGGGAAAAGGCAGAGTTTATATTGTTGAGCTCTCTGTAGTGACACCAGAACAAAGTCTGCAGCTCTGCTGCTGCACCACCTCTGAGCTGTCAGCTGTGGACACAGGATTCTTGGAAGCTTTTACTGATGTCAACTACTTATAAAAAATCATACTGCACACTTGCTGAATACCAGTCGAACCAGAATTGAGTATTAACAAGGCAGTTTGTGCCTTAACTGCAGAAGAATGTGCTTCTGCAGATTCACAATATGCTCAACCTGAAAAAGCAAACAACCAACGTTAGTAGTTTAACATGAAAGTTTGCAGAAACAACCTGAGGTACTGCTTTAAACTTTAGAGGTGTGACTCTTTAGTTCAGCTCCCATCTTTACTTGATTTTCATATAGGTAATTACGAATTTGTTTTGTATCTTGGATCTGATATAAGACATTCATGTCATTATTGTTTATGCTCCAAAAATGTGTGAAAAAGGTGTTTTTCTTTTTTCTTCTGAGTCGACCACAGTATGAGTTTACCTCTAAAGACAGCCTTTGCAGTATCCCACAATGTGCTGGGAGACACCGCTCCATTATTATTAAGATACATATAATCTTCAAATTCTGTCTTTGTATACGTTTGACATCGAGGATCATTCAGAAGGTTAGCGTTAAGTCTCCATAAGGTCTCCTGGGTTTGTTGTTCTGTCTGTGAATCAAAGTGAAACTTCACATATAAACACACATGTTTAACATTAGTTATTACCATCTCTAATGACCTCAACTTCTAAGTTAGGAGGGGAAGCCCTTAACCCCGAAGCGGCTCCTCCTAGTGCGAACAGACATCTCTGACTGACTGAAACAGAGCAGTGCACAGAGAGAAACCAACACAAATTCACCTGGTCTCTCATTATATCTTATAGTACAATCCGATCTAGTATTACGATATAATCTTGTCGGGCTCTTTGAAAACTACTCAATCATTTTTAATACTGAAGCGTTTTTACATAGTCGAAATCCCTTTAGCTTATCCTGGATGTTTATCAGGCGTGTCGGTGTGATGTTGCACCTGCTGTTTCCCAGGGAGGTTGTCTCAGTATCGCTACCTTCAACAGGGATCTCGAATCCAGAGCAGTCCAGAATAAATACTCTCTTCTTTAGGTCATCCATCAACTCCAGTGCGCTGTTGTAGATAACTGATCTGCTGTCAAAAAACAGAGTTCCACTGGGTGAAGCCAATGGAAAGAAGCGCTTTTTATTTAAGCACACTTCTGATGGTGGAGTAAGCCTTTCTTGAGTTTCTTGGATGGGTTGTCTAGCTCAAAAAAACACTCTTTTTCTGTCATAGTTGATCTTTCTTTTTCCAAGCAGAATGACGAACCGGCTCTTTGGTTTTAAACTCCAGGAAATAAGACTATTGTCACTGGTGTTGCTTACATTGACATTTCTCATAATAGAGCTATCAATAATCATTTGGTTCCTCAGCCGGGGTTTCGCAGAGTGGAGAGAAAATGTTAAATATGTGAACTGGTCAGTGGTGAATCGTGGGCTTTGACTCAGAGCAATGCTTCTTTTGTACAGTCACCCAGCTTCCTTGGATGGCTAGCAGAAGTTACCTTTGGTCGGCTCGCACAGGCTGGGGGCTGGCTAACTACAGCTGACTTTCCATGGTGCGGAGCCGTGATTCTAACTCACTGAGCATCGTCTCCAACACGACAAATAAAAAACATTTGTTACTCAATCATTTTTAGGATTTTAACGTTTTAAATGCCAGTTTAATTATTTCAATTATTTCACTATTTATTACAAACAAACACAAAAAATGAATTATTTTCCATATAATAAATAGTAGGGGCATGAGGCTTTGGTGGTGATTAGAGTCAATATGGCAAAGATTAGCAGCAAAATTGATTTGATTGCATTAGTATTTTTTATGTAGTGTCAGATACTTGTGGCCGAAAATGCCTCATTGACTTCCATTGAAACCACATTTTTTAATGTCATTCTGTAATGTCAGCATTTCATTTGGAAGAAAAGTGGTGATATTTTACATTTTTACTGTATACCACCATATTTGACTGTTTCCCCATTGTAGGCCGATGCATGAAATTCTTGTATTTTTTCCAGTTATATTATGGAGCCGTGTGACTACCAGTGGGCCCCAAGAGTGATGTTTTTGTGTGTATGTGTTTGTGTGTGTGCGTAAAATAATTTTTAAATTATGTGTTTAGTTTAGTTTATTTCCAGCAGCAGACCAGCAGGTCCTGCAGCATGTCACCTGCTGCTGTACAAATGCACCTGTTACATTTGGTGATGGTGATAGAAGACCTCTTTTTTTAGGCCTGTGCACAGCCAGCACACACGTCTCGTCCTGGTCGAGCTGGTGGCAGCAGCGTGTCGGTGGTTTCTGTGAGGGCAGCAACAGTTGTCTGTAACTCCACCACCATGGCAGCAGAAGCTGCTGTACGCGAGGGGGTGATTTCAAGAGTGATGT
>JAVQJF010004409.1:0-38191 GCA_036023855.1 Gadopsis marmoratus
TTTGTCCCAGTTCCATTTCCCCTGTAAGTTTTGAATAAAGATCCTTTTGTTATTAGAATTCTGGCTGGTGAGCATCATAATTCGTGGTGAATCCTACCTCTCGGACCCTGGTGTGTTACAGTACATACAGGGAGATCCCTTGATTGGGTCAGCATTTTAGACTGAAAAGTGGATGTAAATCATGGTAGGCGTCTTTTTGGGAGCATTTCAAACACCTGCGCGACCATTTCTACAGTAATGCTAATTTGCTCCATTTGTAAAAACTATGTACTACCAAAACAGATTTTTGTTTATGACTGTTATTATATTTCAGAGCACAGATCTGACTGTATTATATAAGGTTTTTATTGATTATATATTAATACACAGTCTGGGGATTTGAGCGTGGATCCCCTCGCTGCTGTCTGTTACATAATTAAGTCTACTTTGACAGAGTGCAAACAAGGACACTCTGATTGACAATAAATGGCACAGTAGCATTTCTGAACCGATTATCAGAATCCCTGCATGCACCATATCGCAACAGCTTTAATTATGTCAAAAATGAATTACAGTCCCAATTATACCTAAATAAAGAACAAAGAGAGCTCCATATGCTCAGCTGTCCGAGGATGCTCTGCAGCTAGTACGGAAAGCTATACCTATTCAGGTCAGCAGTTCAACTCTCTGCCTTGTTTTCCCTCTCTCTCTTCCACAGGCTGACCCGTGGAAGAGGCAGACAGAAGCAGACAGAAACAGCAGAATCTCTGACCCTCAAAACAGCCTGCTTTTCTCCTTAGTGTTGCTCCATGGCTACCTGAAAACCTGGAAACTCCCACATCAATAATGTAGTGCTGGTGCTGAGGAGAACAGTTACATAACAGAGCGGACCAATTGAATTCGTGCCCTCTCCTCTAGTTTAAACACTTGGAGGCACTTTGGTCTAGTGGAACTGACAAAAGCAAACCGTGCTACTGTACTTCCCCCCTGTCTATCTTTTATTCCTCCATTTGTCATCTGCTCCTCCTGCTCTCTTTGTGTTTAGGGCTTTTAACATTTCTAAGGTAAAGCCCCCCCCCATAATTACAGGTTTGACAACGAAATCAATTTGCAATTACGACAACTGTCAACCAGGTGGAGCAGTCAAGAAGCTAACAGCCTAAACAATTGCTTTTGATGGTGATTCTATGCAAAGTGGCATTTAATTCAGTCACTCTGACTGTTTGCTTGCCAGTGCGTTTTTATGCACTTGGACAAGTGCGCTTGTGGCTCCAAGCAGGTAGGACATTTGCCATGAGCGATCTGATGTCCATTTCTATTATCCTGTTGTAGTTACGCAGCACGACAGGCCAGACTGAGCCAGCACCACTTCAATTAGGTACACTAGTTTTATCATTTACCCCCAACCACAATCAGTTCTTGCCTCCTTCCCCACTGGACTGAACAACTTCGTATTGGCCACTGTACCAGGAATGACCTCATCAGCGTGTTATGGGTGGTATGGAAGTCAAGGCTAACAGAGGTGGTACAGTAAACTGCAGGAAAACATAATCACCCTCTGCTCGTTTATTACCTTTTTGCTAATAAGCTCTTATTCATTCAAAGCAGAGATGACATGAAGCTACTCAAGCTACATACGCCGCAGTTGTTATTAACTCAGCTCACCTTGTTTCACTAGACAGCCACAACCCAGCCCTCTCCCTGCTCCCCCTCCCCCGCCAGTTATGCAACGCTGTCCGTTAGAACAGACATGTGAAACAGCTGTGCAAGGACCTGGCAAAATGTGCCATAAGGTTAGAGCGAAAACATATGACCTAGAGAGCAGTAGTTTATTATTCATTCCAAATCGCAGCCACACACGTAAACACCCATCCACACTGAAACATATCTGGCAGGCTCATGAGTGCACAAGCCTCCTCCTCGAGAGCTGTTAGAGTAAATTCACGGATAACACACATAAACGCAATAGTGCTCTGCACAGACGTAAGGCTCATTGTTGTCTTCAAACGCTGTTATGTTTTCTGCCAAAATAATTCACTGTTCAAAACGGTTTACGGTAAAGACAGTCCTTTTAAGAAGCACTACGCTCAGAAAACAGTAGACAAAATACAAATGAGTGGCTGATTATGCACCAAAGTCACTTTAAGAAAAAAAACATCACTGCAAATCTACAAAGTGCTTGCAATAAAAACTGATAAATTCAAAGATTTTTAATTTTTTTTGAAAATAATGAGCCCTACACATACAAATACACATAATAACACACAAACATACAAAGCACATATAGAGACTGTAGACTGGGGAATCTGAGGGTTATAACTGAGTCAACAGCTGCAAGAATCAATATCAGCACGAGACAACAACAACCATTAAATTACAACTAAATGAAATCTGTCTTTCCTAACAACAGCATTATGTCAATAACACTAGAAAAGGGTGGCTTTATAATTGCATGGAAAAGCATCTGAGAAATGTGCATTTGTATAGTAATAAAGTAACACTAAATACAGCTATCTATACACAGAGTAAGCCGTAGAAAGATAGTAGACTGTGTGAGGGTGGCCCCTACCTTTCTCACTGACTGACTCACTCTCTATCTCCACGTCCTCACAGCTGGTGTACTCCGGAGTGGTGGCCAGCTCCTCCTCTGAGCTGCTCAGCGACACCTGCCGCATCTTTCCTCCCTTTTTGGTTTTGTGGGGCTTGGGGGGTGGCGGGCGCACCGACTCCGACTGGTCTGAGCTGAGAGAGTCGTTTCTCAGCATGCTCTCCATCTTCTCCCTCTTGGTCTTGCGAACAGCTGAACTGGGGTCCAAGTGGTGTTGCTGCCTCCTCATGGGATCGCCGCCTACGCCCAGGTCACCTCTCCGCAAGTCCCCAGATCGGTCACCCAGCACAGGGCTACGGTGCGGTGTCGGGGGGCTGTGGTTGGAGGGTCTGTGGCCTCCGAGGCCGGGCCCCATGGGCCCAGGGGAAGAGCGGTCGACAGAGTAGGAGCGCTGTCCCACCATAGGCGGCCGGCGCTCGGTGAGATGCTGACGGGACAGCCGGATGGGGCCTGGGTCGTCCTGTTCCGTGTAGGCCAGGGAGACATCACTATGGCGGCGCTCGTGCCTCAGGCGGCCCACCTCAGCGTGCATTCTCATTTGCTCCTCGTAGGGCTGCGGTTTAACAGGATAGCGTGCCAGGTTGGGGTCACTACGATACCGTGCCTGGAATTCCTCCTGGCGCTGCCGCTGGAGGTCATACTCGCTGGGTGGTCCATCTAGCTCCTGGTCCAGCGGGTATTCCTGGGAGTGCCAGCGTCCGGGGCCCCGCCGGTCCCGGTAGCCCATCCGTGCCGCATCCACATCTTGGTACATGTGTGCGCCCCGTGGAGCCCGCCGAGGGTCCCCATCCCCATAGTCAGACGGTGATCTAGGCATGCCACCGTCCGTCGGGGCATACTGTGAGTGGTCACCCCCCTCCCTTTGGTCGTATTTTTGGTTTGGATCCCTGGATGCAGATGGGCTTCGTTTCCTAGTAGATCAAAGAGAGGGGAACAAAAGAAAGGAATTTAAAGGTTGGAACTGGATGTTCTTTGAATATACAGCATATAAAGTATCTTGGTTTATGTCTGAGCCTGATGTTTAAAAGAACTGACTTTTAATGAAATTTCCAGTGAGCATACATGTCTGCCTGTGTGTGCAGGTGGAAATCTGAGCTATCAGTCAGACATTAGCCTCACAGCGCTCCATCACACATCTCTGTGCAACTCTCCTGAGGCTGAAGCCTTCAGTCTGTAGTCTGTAGTTTCATTTTGCTTGGCCCTGCACTGCGTAGGCCTCGGCCCCTGTGAAAGCCTGATGAAAGCCTGTTCTGTTTCTGTCACACACACTTATATACACAGAAAGAGAGAGAAATAGGACGAAGCAGCAGGATGCAGCACCACTCCCTCTTCTCACTGCAATAGACTCTACATGCTCTATAACATGGCTGCCTGATGCTCTCCTTTTAGCACATTTCTGGCATGTTACCTTTAGATTTTCCGGGAAACGTGCAAGGAAAAGTATTCTTCTTGAGCTGGTTCAATTAAACAGGAAAACATACACTTGTGCACTTATTTGATTTAGAAGGTTGCGCTGTCTTCGCACAGACAATGTTGTATCTAATATTTGACTCTTTTAGTGCCACAGGCAATCTTTCACTTTCATTTTGATAGCATCTGATTACTTTGTTGATACAGGTGCTTAAATCATCATCATTTGCAGTGCATTACAAACAACAGGATGACACAAGATTAACAACATGGCCTGCATGGATATGACCTGTATTTCCAAATTAATAGTGTGAGTGTGTGTGTGTTTGTTTGTGTGCAAGGGGAGAGAGAGATGAGGAACCAGACAGTGTACAGAGAGTAGCACATTGATAAATGATTCAGAGTTTCACAGATTGTATCTCTGCGCACAGTACAATGGACATGAAGGGATGGAGAGAGACAATAACAACGTGTCTGAGTTCTGTCTGAATTTATGAAGCTCAGAGGAAGGTGCCCATTCCTTTATCTTGCCACCCTTTAATCCTTCTGGTGAAAACATCTAATGGCCCTCAGAACCTAGAATAGACACTGCAGTAAGGCACAGTAAGGGTGTACACTAGAATCACGACGTCCTTAAACTCATACATTGTCTGAAATCATGTGTCCTGGTCAAGACTGAAGAGAAGTAAAATCTTGAAACAAGCACAGTTATGTTCAAAATGATAAGATGGATATTTTCAGGTATGGTTACAGTCAGGAGCCCCATATTTCTAATATTAGCAATCAATCATTTCATCATTGTCCGACTGTCACAAAGGAAACTGGCCCGGGAAGTGGATGAAAAGCCTGAAGGAGGCTAACTGTGCGTTAATGCATTTATTCTTTTGTTGAGAATCAATTATTCATAAGCCACTTTTCTCCTACATTTCTCCCACTTTTCCTCCAAAATAATAATGACATTTTGGTGGGGAAAAAGCTCTGTGAAGCATCCCTTTAATTTTGTACGTGACAACTTCCCATACATTTCAAAGGGTTTCATAAATCACTGCTGCCAGCGTTGCTCACTGGCCACATTAAGGGCTCCTCGTGTGTGATTGGCTGATTCGCTGACCCACAGAGGAGGTTTGCCGACTGGATCACAGACCCTTTGGGGTTAGTCCGAGCACAGTGTGTGTGCATAACAACAGATATCAGCGCTGTGGTGCGGCACATGTGGAAAAGATGCTTTTTGTGTTCTCTGTGTTGAATTTCTGAATACGTGCCAGCTTCAAGGAGAGACAGAATGATGTATGGGCGCTGGGTACAGTTCATGAACTACTGTACAGGTAAAATATGGGCTGCTAGAGAGAGGGGTAGAAGTTGAGCAGTAGTGCGGTACAAAATGTGTGCACACGCTATAACAGCTAGATTAACTTAATAGCAGAAAGGACATAATAACATAATTGTTTGGTCCTGTTAGAGGGAAAAAAACCCGCTGTTTTCAGAAAGAAAGCCCTGATAAACCCAATGTACTGCAGACAAAGTTAGCGACTAGCATTTAGCCACTAATAGGACAAACATTTCCCTAAGAAGTTGGTGGAGGCCAAACGTTGCTAAAAGGAGAGGACATTTTGTACTTGCATTTGCCTAGTGGCTGAAAACACAACTCCAACTGAATGCTAACATTGCCCCAGGTCTGCTGGACGACTAAAGTAGACAACTGTTTGCTAACCTGTTTGCCATAATAGCTTTATAGGATCATAATATGTAAGCATTTATAGACTGTTTTTCTGTCCACAAATGGCCAGAAAAATCAATGAATGCTGCTTTAAATGTTGTTGTTCACACATGGATATTTTTCATTGTTTAGCAATGTTTTAATATCATCCTATCTTTAATATCGTAATGTGAAAGCCCTGCTAGTAGTGAGGATTAATATCGCTTTTCAGCCAATTACCAGTCTGCCAACACTGGCAATGGTAATTCAGTGCAGCTTTGATAACTGCCTGCATTTCAAACTGAAATAATACTGATTCTCTCAATAGCTGGTTAACAAACGTTAAGATTAAATACCTGAATGTTAATTGAAATGAATACATTTCTGAGAAGACACAACACATCTGAACAGTCAAAGAAAATGCCACCAAAAGATGGACAGCATTAGCCTTAAACTGACTGAGTGATTTCTTGCCAGTGAAGAACAAAAAAACATCTTAGCACCAGAGCTATAGCGGAAACACACAGACAACAAACACAAGACTAATGGATGTGCACTTTAATGAACACGTCCTTATTTACAACAAAGACCCGGAGATGGTTTCTGTGATGCAGCTAGCTCAAGTGACCTCTCCTTTCTGCTTCACGTCGAAACAAATGCCTCCAATCGCCTTAGTGATTCAGGCGCGGCTGGAGAGACACACGGGGGTTGGTGCATTATTCATGGTCTGCTCCTGGACACTAACTGAGCAGCGCTTCATTCACAAATCCAAAGTGGCAGCAGAAATTATATGCTGGAGTAGGGGACAGCCTGCGCCCTGACTAGGATGGGAGAAAATGAGGCGTGGTGCGGGGGGGGGGGTGTGATGAGCATGAGAAACATCTTTTTATAGTGATGCGATGATGATGGAAGGGTGTGTTATGTCTACTCATGTGATCACTTGTGCATGCTCCTGCGTGTGTGTGTGTGTGTGTGTGTGTGTGTGTGTGTGTGTGTGTGCGCTGCACTGGCTGCCTAAGAAACACTTCACTTTGGCTCTCAGCATGTTCTCGGGGCTGAAATCCTACACCCCGAATACACCCATGCACACAGGTCATGCATAAAGCAACTACAACAAACATTAACAAACGGCCCTGTGATGCGCTCTAACTCATCTTGACACAAGGATCACATTTCCCTGCTCCCGTTTAGCCTCGTTTGTCCTTCCTGTCCAAACAGAAGAATGTCTATGGCAGCTAGCATGCAAGCTAACAATGACACTCCGCTCCATCAGCATCTGCATCACAATGCTAACGCTGTCAGCCTTAAACCAGCCTTCATTAAGTACAACAGAGCGGTGGCGCAGCACTAAATTTTGTACTGTGTTATATTCCCCCAGTGCTCCAGCTGCCACTGCTACTGTAATAGCCTCTCTGCAGATACATCTGAGCTCTCCACAGCTCTGCCATGACACACTCTGCTGGTCTCAGATTTGCATTCCATCCTCGGGAACACAGACAGAGACAGAGAGAGGAGAGACAAAACGTGAAAAGGGAAAAGGGAGATCATTGAGGGTGTGTGTGAATTAGAGGAAGCACGGGAAGATAAAGCAAAGAAGATGCCAGTTAACTGTGTCCTGTAGCTAGACCTGCAGCTGGTGTGCATGGTGCATTAAGTGGCAGGATGGGACACCATGGGATGGTGATGCCGGTGATGCTGCACAGAGGCCTGGCTGCTGCAACGATCCGAACCGCACACACTGACGTCCTCCTTCCGTCACACTCTCTTCTATAGCATGACGCGTGTGTGATGTCACCACACACATGGCACTGAGCCGCAGCACGGGCAGCATGGAGTGCAGCAGATTGACCAGCAGTAACAGAGAGTCATGTTCATTGTCTGTGAGGTACAGTGTGGGAAAACAGGCAAGAGCTGCTGTACTGATCTGTACGTTCCTAGTGTGGGAATAACTGCTGTTCTATTCTGAGCTAACTATAGAAATCCTCTGCTGTGACCGTCTATGAACCACAAGGACAAGGACGGTGGTGACAATAAGATTCAATTCAGGGAGGGGGAAGGTGGTACTTCGATATCTAAAATCGGGAAAAAAGATATATTGGTATGCACCTATGACACTGATAGTATGAGTGTTGTTAGGGTCTAATGTAGCGATCCTCAACTTACGGTCCGTGGGCCAGAGAGGGTACTGGGTGGCCCCGCTGACCATTTTCTAATATTATGGGACTTTTAAATGTTTAATCATTTGATCTGATAAATATTATTAATGTTTGTTCATTTACTGGCCCCTGAACCCCAGTCATTTTGCAAAAGTGGCCCCCGGGCAAAGCAAGCTGAGTATCCCCGGTCTAATGGCTGTACTTTCTGATATGTGAATAAGGGATCATGGTTTGACATCCAAATCAAATGAGCGTACCGCGCATCTCTGTGGTGCAGAGGGCTAAACCTTCATGCTCACTGTCAATCAGAAAAGACACCATCTCTACAATGCTGTGTAACCCTGGCTTGTGCCGTTGCCTTACACACCTCCAGTGCTCTAAACGTAATTCCAATATTATAATCATCTTTTTAAAGTACACTCTCCTTATCAAAAGCAGCATAATATATCAAATCCATGGCTCACAAAAACCATGGGATTACACTATGGCCCCAAAAGATTAAAAAGGGTGACCCTAAAAGATTAGAAGTGACCCGACATGCTCTCCATGATAAAACCTTTATATGCTGTTACTTTCCGCAACACGACACAAAAACCAATTGGTGAAATTCCCCCGATACACTGTGGTGTAAAAGTGGGTCTGTCTGGGGCGAGGTTGTCCCGCTCTGCCTCGTGATCAGGAACATCCACAGCCAGAGCCCAGTTCCCAGGCTCCACGTGGACTAGATTGTCTAACTGTGTCATTCTCTCAGTCTGTGAGTTGATGTGGTTTTATGATTAACAACAATAGGAGAGCATCTACACCACACTGGCTAGTGATCAGTTCACTGTACAGTGAGAACACTGAGCAACCATCTCTCTTTCAAACACACATCCATGATCTTTACGTCATCCTACTGATGCCCAACACTGGCTACAATGATGATCACTCATTCTCTCAATACTGGGATCATGATTCCTTTATTCATCACATTATCCAATATAAACAGATAATAGCGCCACATACTGTAGATTAAATACAGTTCTCGTGTCATATAACTTCCTACAACTAATCCCTGAAAAAACTGGAGTCATTATTATTGGCCCTGAGAGCACATCTGCTAACATTCACAGCTGTATCTGTCCTCTAGCAGGAAGCCTCTAAAAACCTGGGAGTTGACGTTGACCAACACATGAATTTTGATTTACATAAAGTAAAGAAAGTGGTCCAGTCTTGTTTCTTTCAACTGAGAAACATTGCCAAAATCAAGTCTGTTCTGCCTTTTCACGATCTAGAAACAGTTATCCATGCCTTTGCCTCCTCCCGCCTTGGTTACTGTAATGCACGATTTACTATTCTGAAATGCTCCTCCCTGTGTCGGCTCCAGTTGGTGCAAAAGGCGGCAACTATAGACTTTTAACTGAGACACGACAAAGAACATGCATCACACCATTGTTTGCTGCACTGCACTGGTTACCAGTTGATTGGTGAATCGATTTTAAAATTCTTGTAATCACCTACTCTATATTTATGAACTATTGCATCCCCTTGCCGAAGTGAGATCAGTGACCCGTCAGGTCTTCTGACCTAGGCCTTTTGGCTGTCCCTAAAACTAGATTAGGGACTAAGGCGGACCGAGTTTTTCGGTGGTAGCCCCTAGTCTCTGGAACCGTCACCCATTGGTAATAAAAAAATGCGGCGTCAGTGGACAGTTCTAAGAAGTTGCTAGAAACTCACTTCTGTCGCATGTAGTTTGAGTTGTAATGTGTGTCTACGTTCAGTTTTAATAATGTATTACTGTTTTCTTTTATATCATCATGTCTTTTATATATCTATATGTTTTATGGTCTGTAATTTTATCTTTATTTCTACTTTGTAATGTTTAATTGTATTGCAATTTCTTTCAATGTTTTACTAATCTGATTGTACAGCACCTTGTAACCTTGTGCTTCAAAATAAAGTTTGCTTACTTACTTAGTAGTTAGAATACAGTTACATGTGTGGACGCATGCACACACTTACCCTTTCACAATACCCTCGCTCAGCATTTCATAAATATTAGGGAGAGGTTTAAACTTTCTGCAATGCCGTAATGAAGCTGCTACTTTCTAATGCTGCTGTGACAATTATTCAAGAGGTAAAGAAAACTACTGTTTGCACTGTTTCTTTAGAAATAACTGTATATGGTACAGCAAAAAAAAGTATTTAATTTACTGCACAAATGTGCAACATACTGCACATGTGAGACGCCTTTCCTTCTGTTTTGTAACGCTTTATAGAGATCCGATATATTTAACGGCAATTACAATTATCTACAGGAAAATCAACATGTATGACACAGTATTTATACTGAATGTTAGTATTAACTTGAATTGTAAGACCATTAAATAACCAATTTAAACACACTGCATTATCACACACTCTGCATCCAAACTGGTTATGAGAGTTTAAATACAACCAGCCTTACTGTGTGTAGCTCAGTTCAAATCTCCGCCTGGCTGCTCCACGCAAACACATGGCCTTCTGTGCACCAAGCGTTCACAAAAACAGTCCACTCAAATCCAAACTACCTAGTATCAGGGCTGGCTCACAGCCTGCAACCAATCCTCTCTCCTCCAGCACTAACAAATGTCCTTGTTTTATTACTGGAGGGCTATGGGTGATCTTCACACAGCAGCAGTAAATGTAGTCTTGCAGCAGTGCTCTTCGGTCTGAGCGTGTAACACCGGCTCTGTCTGCTCTACGTCTGCCGCTGCTGAAGAAACATGTTAAATAAGAAAGTCAAACGCAATCATGGTGAAAATGCAACGCCGCACCCGTGGGGATTGTGCCACCTCTACTTTGCGGATAATGGAGAGAAGTCAAATGAGAACAAATGAGTGGCGCCGTGTGGCAGATCTCTCCGCTTAGAGGGAATCTGGACTACTAATGACAACAATACATCCTGGGATGGTCTCTATTGATATGAGATAACCAGGAAGAAAGCGAGAGCAGAAGAAAAAAACAAGCTGAATGTGCGCAAGCAATCAGAGAAGAAGAGACGAGTGGAGGAAAAACCTCCGCCTCTAACGGCCCATTTACGTATGCAGCGTCCCTCTCCATTCCAAGACTTACTCAGCCGGCCGCTCCGTATGTGGGACGCCCCTCGAAGTAAAAGAAACTCATCGTGCAGTCACACCGGTTTAAAATCCTGTAGCAACCCAACAGTGTAGCTCCTAATATCCAAATGATATTGTAGCATCAGCAGGACCTGCTTTGCCTGCTGTGCCCAGAGTGCCCCGCTGCCACACTGCTGGATGTGGGAAGATGGCACAGTTTATGGCCCTGCTGCAAAGGCTTCTGGCGGCCTGAAAGTAAGCTGACTTTCGAGTTTAACAGCAACGTCATCGCTACAATTGGCTGGAGGTCGAGCAACAACCCCGTGCAACCTCGTGTCCTCTGCTTAGGAAAGGATTACATTCCTTGGTTGATTACTAGCTGACATCTATCACCAATCGCAGGCAGAGCAGGTCTCACCTAATCTCATTCAGCCTGAGTTGTTATGACCCTTAACCTGAACAAAATACATGGTTTATGTGTTGTTGTTTTTATCCACAGGGTGGACTTTCAGGCATCAAATCAAATACAGAAGAGAGAGAGAGATGCAGATAGAGAGGGAGAGATTTCTCTACCCCATTATTTCCGTGTGTTACAAAACAGATCAAATACTTTTTTTTCTGGTTCTGCACCACAATGACGTAGCTGGTATTCACTGACCTGGTTTGACAAGTCTATTCTGTGCATGTGGGTGGGTGGGTGTATTATGACTGACTGTATCTGGGTGTTGTTAAAGTCTTTCTTCCTGCCTCGTTCTCTTCACATCTCTGCCTCAACACTTTTCACATCTGTCACCACGTTGCTCCAGCCGCTTCCCCTTTTCTCATGCCTCCCTCCTCGCCTCAGCCCTCCCAGGGGACGGGCTCTGAGTTGGACTGAAGATACACTACTAGAGCATGTTCTGTTTGTGATGGCGGGGGTGACAGCTGACTGACAGGTGTGTGGAATCAGGGCAGGTGGGCGATGGGTTATTGACAGGGGGGGAATGGTAAAGGACCTTTGGGTGGTGTTTTATCACCGCAGAGTCAGGGATGGAGCCAGGCTGCAGGGCTCAAAGTAGCTTTGAGTGGAGTAGGCATCTGACTGCCACTCTAAGACACAAGAAGACATCTTAAGACAATCACTGATGGCACGGTCACACGTTTCTAATGTTACCACTCGAATGAATGGGCGTTCAGGGGTCATCAGCCTCATATATATGGGTTGGAAGGGGCCTTAACAATCCAGCTGATGATAACATAAGGTAGCCATACAGCATGTTGCTGCATCACAATAAGACAATCTCTCAAACACCAGAACACGCACCCCAATGTACCCCCTAAATGTTTGGTTTTTAATATAAAATAAATAAAAAATAATCCCTACACACTGCCAGCCATTCATAGCAACAGATGGCAGCCACTCACTTAGTCTGCCTGCTCTGTGGAACATTTTGTGTGAAGCAAGCGGACACAAAGATGTGCAGCCCCACATCTATCACTCCAGCTGACAATGCCTGCAGATCTGTGAGTGCATTCACTAATTGGCTCCAAGAACACAGACTCCAACCTATTGTCTGGGTTTGTATAAATACCATACACTGTATGGTTATATTAGACCTTACGCACAGCACCGCCTGTTTGGTCTCCTTTTTAAGAAGAAGCACCATTGGCACTCTATGTAGGCCAAGCCCCAACAGAATATGCCATTAAGATTAGCTACAAGTCGGGACTGTTGCGCCGCTGCTCGCGTCGCCCTTCCCTACAGAGAAAGGTTAGAGGAGCAGAGCATGTGGACATTTGATTTTTTTTTTTTATCGTATTGTGAAGAACATTTATGCATAAAAAATGCACATCACAGCTGTAATTTAATAAAGCAAACGCCTCTGTGGGGCAGACAAACAGCCAGACAGTCCACTGGGGCAAATTTGGAGCAGCACAGGAGTACTGTCTGTAATTATGCTTATTGACTTCAGCTTGAGCTGAACAGCCCTACACTGGGAAACAGACAACTGTTGCGGGGCAGGGTGTGGTGTACTCTGGAGGGCCTGCAAGTAATCAACAACTGGTAAACCGCTGGGTAATTAACAATTTTACCAAGTATTTGAACCTATGAAAAGATACACGTGATAGGCACTGATCTGTGACCAGAGCTTACTGCTACATCCCATCATGAAGGACGTCCTCATCGTAATCCCCCCTTCCAAAGAACCACATATCACCCCATGTGCAACATATGGGAAACAACCTGCTTTCGACTTGCCCTGGAGAAAACATACAGCTTCACTCCTATTGGGCCTATAGGCCTTTTAATTTGCACGCGACATTTTGACATTAGGAAAAGCGCAGCTACTAAATAATAATACGAATGATGGAGGAATTCCATTTAGCCGCTTCAGTTTCAGGATTCTGGCATTGTGCATGCTCGCTGTCACACTGTCATGGCTCGCTGGGACCCTCTCAGCCAACTTGGTTGGTTTCTGAGGTATCATACCGTACCGCCTATACACGTGGAGATTGTTTGCACTGATTTATACATTTTATACTATTTTAATGCATGGATCTTACTCGTACTTTTAGTATTTTCTATCCTATTATTTTTGCATTCCTTATCTATTACTTTGTTAGAATTGTATACCAATTATTATTCCTTTTCTGTTCCTCCCGTTACTGTGAGACTGTAATTTCCCCACAGAAGAGCTACCTACCCAAGATAACTGAGCCATCATTAGTAACACCTGTGCTTTTCCTACTGTGACAAGTCAAAATGTTGAAAAAAGTAAAATAAATAAAAAAAGGCATATCGGGAAGTAACTCTTCAGTGGATGTTGCAGGCATGGTAGAGCAAAAAATACATCGAATTTTAGAGAGACAGGGAGAAGAGACATTTGTAGTTTGAATGTTTTATAGTATTCATAGATTATCCACTAAAACCCTGTTTATCCTATGCTCATCACAGCTCACAAGTTAAAATTTGCCCCCATTTCCTTCCTCACTGGCTGGCTAATTTTGTTGTTTCTACTGGATACACATGGAAAGTCACAGCATCATATACTGTATAAATGTTTAGCATGATGCTGCATTATGTTAAAGTCCCTTACTTAAATTCAACAACAAAAACACTCAATAAGGCAAGACTGTTTTTCCATTAGGACTACGTGCTGTGTATTGTATTGAAATTGTTACTTAACAGCAGCCTGAAAAGTGTGTCGCACGCCTGACTACATCCAGCGTCTCTGACGGGCGTGGTCAAAGGTGGTCTTTGTTGCACCTGTAACTACACCCAACAGTGATGCCTCGGTGTACTGACACAAACTGGAGTACGCTGCTACATCACTGAAGTTAGTTAAGCCAATGGAGGTCGGGAAAAACAAAAATCAGGGGGTTTCAGACGGTGATGGGTAACGTGGGTTAAGTGTTATTTTTATGCTCGGCCTCAAAGTAGCACTCATGGATCACCCTGATGTAAAATCACGCACACAGGTAAAATGAAGGCGGCATAAAATGAGTAAACAATCGCGTGCAAACCTACACAGTCTCACACTTACAACCCCCACGCAAAAAGACTTTCCAGCTCCTGCCTGCTGCTGCGCTGTAGCATGTTGGCTGCTCAGAGCTTGTCAGTCATTGTTCATTTTCACAAAGCGCTCTGTGTAGAGAACATATTGAGATTTGGCGAGCTATTCATAACCCGGGAAATTCTACTGCACAGGATAAAAAAAAAAAGTCTTAAAAACCACGGTCGCCCCATCTCTTTCTCTCTGACATGCAAGTAATTGAACACAAACACACACACACACAAACTCTCTCTCTCTCTCTCTCTCTCTCTCTCTCTCTCTCTCTCTCTGTCTCTCTACACATGAATTTCTTCTTGGTTCTGCTAAGTATGCATTTTTCATTCCAGCGAGCAAGCTGCATTTGAAATCAAAGGCTGTGACGCTGCGCGGCTGTCTGGCTACACTGAAAGCGAGGAGGTAATGAAAAAAGCTGAGGGGTGAGTCACAGGGTGCTTTAATAATCCCTGCTACCCAAAATAACATCTCCGGCCGGACGGGCTGACGGACCTCTTGGGAATCCAGCAGTGGACCAGGCTGGTCTGGACTCGTCACGTCGGTCGCTCCAGTTCCCCCAACATACACTTTCCTCCCCTCTCTCTCTCTCTTTTTCTCCCAACTCCTCTGAGTCTATTATTGTCAACAGATAAGACTGCAGCAGCACAGCACGACACGGCAGACAGCCAAGCCCTCCCTGTACCAAAAATACGACAAGACTAAGCAGGGCAGAGGGGTGTGTGCGTGGGGGATAGACAAGCTGCAGGAAGTGTGATCCAGTCAGTGGGAAGATGGAGTATGAGCTCTGTTCACAGGTGAGCAATGTTTCTTTGATTATTGTCCAATCATCTGACAAATGGTAATGGGGTCCAGGCTAAATAGCTCTTCGTGTTGGGTTCAAGGTTGGGCCTCCGTCATCCCTTACAACACTTTTCCATCACTGTTCACACAGTGGTTTGCCCTGATCGAACAAACGGAGCGGAAATGAAGGTGTCATCTAGCGTTACCAATGCCAATCTATTATTTCTGCACAAAACCTCCGGACTCACTTGCAGTTCTTAAATTCCACTGAATCCTGCTCCTGCTCACAGCACTGGTCATTTTAGACATAGAAGCTATGCTCCAACAACATTTGAACTACAGTTACATTTAAATACACAGTAAAAAATGAGTGGCCTGCCTTTAATGGAGCTTCATGTCATCAAAAGACGACCATAATGTTACCTACTGTAAATGAAAAGGCTTTACCCTCTGTACAGTGGCTTGAAATAGGACATCTCAGACACAGTGCAGCAGACTCAGCTCTAAATTGCCACACTGGGTTAACATGCTAACATTTATCAGAGCCACCGTCTTCCCCTCTTTTTTGAAAATCTGTAACGCTCAATGTATGGCTGTGGGCCGACAATCATTAGACTTAGAGGGATTCTGTCATGAGCTGGACAAGTAAATGCTTTGTGGCGCTACTTGAAAAATCACAGGATCACCCAGTGTGGGTTGGAGAGTAAAAAGCTGGACACTAAATGCTAAAAAGCCATCAGGTTATGCTAAATACCCGAATGTACTGGAAATCCAGTAGAACCGGGCACGACTCTGTCATTGACGTGGTTCAGTTTACTAATGCTAGACAATGCAAAGTGAAAACACGGGGGAGCCCACTTGAATGCAGCATTTCCATTATTTCCATTCCATTTTTTCCACAGCAGTACACATACTGCATATCGTCTCTGGCAATCCACTATGAAGGTATTACTATTGTCTACAACTTCAAATTCCACTGTCACAGGTGCTCAGGTGTTTTGCACCAATAATACCTTCATAATCCACCACTGTTAATCACCACAGCAGCTGTTTTTAACACATCATTTATTAATGAATAATAACAACAGATATTGTAGTAAGAGCTCTGTGTGTGTGGTGGAAGGCCGTCACACCTTTTCAAACTGGTTTTAATATCAGGAGGTCAGCCTTCTGCAAAAACGCACCCGACTGGAATGTTATCAATCGATTGAGTGGCCGCTATCGGTGGTTATCAGACTCACAGATATGGGTTAGAAGGGGCCTGCTACACCTACTAGTAGGTTCAGAAGGACATTATCATATTCACATGGTTGATCACTCATGTCACGGCCCTCAGCGTCTCATACAGACACACTTAGGTTTAGGCAACAACACTACTTGGTTAGGTTTAGGATAAGGTCATGGTTTGGGTTCAAATAAGTTCGTTATGTGAGAAAAAAGTCAATGTTGACTTTTGGTTTCACACGGGACACCAACCTCGATCTACCCCAGCCTCCTCCTTACGCAGACTTTGTCACCTGAACATGCTGCACTGGCCTCCTGAACCTACTAGCTTTGGTAGGCCCCTACTAGCCCGTATATTTGGGACAGATATGCTCAATAGCCTGATAACAGTCAAATGAGATGATTCAATGCAGACATGTCAGTATTTCAGTACTTTCTTTGGTCCAAACATCTCCTCTGCTTGGATGTTGCTCGTCACAAACAGCAGCCTAAATGGGAAGCACAGAGATTGTCAGGGAAAGGAGGCATAAGCACTCTCCAATTACATCCATAGGGAAGGGAAGCCACTGCAACCAAGTTACCCCAATGCATCTCTGTGGCTGTCAAATCAAGATGTATGCTACTTACAGTATCACTCACTGTTGGTCCAGCTTAACAAACCCTGATATGGACTGATTCATACAACATCACAGAGCCAACTTTGAAAATCTCTATCATGCTTTGTCTTTATCAGGCATGCAGATTTAAACCAACAGCAGCAAAATGTACAAAGAGTTTCTTTTTAGACGTTAACTGAGACAGAGAGGCATGAAGGTTTTATCCTATGTGCCAAACAGGCATAGAACATTTGAGAAAGTGCAGTAAAGCAGAATAATGGGAGGCATGTGTAATGAGTTTCACCTAGATGATCTTGTTTTCTTGATCCTGTCCTGGGACTAGTTAGCAAAACATGTTGAATATTTCCCCGTCAGTTACTTTTTGTAAATGCTATTCATTTTGAAACATTTCTTAAATCAATAAAGTATGGTACATACCGTACCTCCCGAGCTCTTTTCTGAAACACTTTCCTTGTCACTCTACACACACACACACACACACACACACTAATGCCACACATTCAAAGAAAAATAGTGTAGCTCTGCTAAGTTGAAGAGTTTGGGAAAGCCAACAAGGAAATACAAATGGACGGATACTTGTTCCAATTCCAATTGTTCCAAGACATTCCAATTAGTTCATACAAATTTTAGCACGTAACAAGATATCTTCAATTTTGTAATGACATTTTAATGCTTACTTAATTAGAGCTACACTGTTGCTTCCTCCCCCCCAAAAATACTGGTTTCGCAAACCCAATCTTCTAATAATGCAGGATACATCCAGATAGTAGGCCTAGATACGAGAAGAATGCATTAAAGCAATGATAGGGCACTTCAGGACACAAAATTGAAAATGAACTCTACAACGTCGACTCATATGCAAACGTCATCCCGTTTTTTAAAAAATGCCAGCTTTGTGAAGGTTTCGCCTTTCTTCTTTGTCTGATGAATAAGCCACTTGCTGCGTCCCTGTGTGCTCAGCAGAACGACCTTTTCTCCTGCGCCCAATGGCATTGACAAGCCAACGTCTCAATCGATGAACCCACGGTCAGACCTTTGCAGAGCGAGCCCCAGACCAAAGGGATGTGTGGGTTAATTGTAATTGCATAGGACAGCATCTGCAACACATGCCCCGAGCCAGGGAGCTGAACCGGCCAGAGGGGGCCCTGGTCTGAGAAAACAAACCTCATTTTTATCACCTAAATTACATTTACCCGCGTTTTTGCCCTTAGATCATAGGAGAGTCTTTAAATGATGTTTCATACGGATGTTGACAGTAACTTGGTCATTGGTTTACATGTTGATGTACCACTGCACCAAAATCCAAAAAGAACCTTCAAACTTTAGTTCTAGTTGTGCAAATGAGAGCAGAAGTGTGGCGAAGCAGAAGAGGGGCGAGGAATGCTGTACAATTCAGTAAGCAAGGAGTGGACTGTGAACGGTCTTCTAACAGAATCAGGAGAGACGTATAAATAAATGGAAGGAAGCCTGGCTGGTGGAAAAAAAAAGAAGAATCTTCAAAGCCAGCTTCTTTCCTCTTCCTAGCCACCCCTGGAGATCAGATCAACTACTATCCTAAAACCTAATGAACTAGTAAACACTGGGAATTAAATGAATATTACATGGGGTTTCATTAATGCCAGCCAGCAGACTCCAAAAATAATGAAGGCGAGAAGCGCAGGCGGGAGGAGACAGTTGCTGGAGCTTCTTCTTCTCTGTGTTTACTCAGCATCTGCCTGCCAGAGAAGGGGGCTTTTGATCACTCCTCGGCTGGGTTCTCCTCTCCGCTGTGTGGCAGGAGAAACCCAGGGAGGCCGGCGAGCACCGCCAGGGCCGGCTCATTTGCAACACAAATGAACTGAGCTAATTGTACACGTGCGGGGTGCCGCGGGGGTGTGGAGCAATGTTTGCAAAATATGGAAATAATTAATCTCATTGAGCTTGTGAAATGCCATCAGTATTGCAAAAGAGGATTTGAGCATGGGCTGGGGATGAGGCGGATGATGATAGCAATGGGCTGGATAGACGCAGATGTTTAGATTAAACTGTTTCATTATTGCTCTATCACACAGCTACTTCAAGTGTATTTTTGGTAATTGAATAAATTGAAGCATGAAATAGATTTGGATTTGGGGCACAGCAACAGGATTATGTGTAAAGCAAGTCTCGTTCCCATTCATGAAACAATGCACGCAGATTATGCCATCAGGTCAATTGTGCGTTGGGTATGTGGAGCGGAAGTAGTCGGGGAATCACAATATTACTAAAAACAGATTCCTAGAGCGCAATACCTGCACATATAGACCCCAATGAAACTAATGGTGGATTTAAAATGGATTCCATGAACACAGAAATCACTTAAATGGACTCTGTGACAGTGTTGTTTGTTCAGTTGTGTCATGTGGAATTCACTGCACTGAATAACAGGGATTTAGCTAAGAAGGTCCAGCTCTTGACCTTGCAAAGGGCTGGCCTTGTAAGCCTCTTTAATCAATAAATCAAATGTAAAACAAGAATAATTGTGCTGTTAAGTACCTTTAGGAGTATTAGCTTTCAAATAGCAACTCCACTGACCATCAAGGCCAGATGAGGATTTGTGGAATAATATACTCTTCCACTAAGATCCTGCACTGACGGCACAAAGGCAGATCAATTTAACCCCTCTACAAATGTTAAATAGTTACTGACAGTGACAAATAGCATCACACATCAAGGCATATGGTTGAAAGCAAAGCACTATCCATGCGGCGTGTGCAGTTTCTCTTCCCTCTCTCGGCTATTTAAAAACAAGATGACATCAGACATCTGTTAGGGAGCAGAGGAAAAGAGGCTTTTTAAGAGAAAAAAGACCTCCTAGGGACCGGGCTTCAAACACGTGAACATACAAGTGCCGCCACATGCCCCCTCACAAAGAAACACATGCATACACACACACACACACACACACACACACAGAAGTGCTGAGTCTCGCATTTAAGCGACTCAACAGCCTTGTCTTTAGTCCATCAGCGAGTAGAGAGAGAGAAAGAAGTTAAGAACCTGGGGCAAACTGAAACGTAGTTTAATTGGGACGACACGATGCCCACTGTAACTCAACCATTAATGACATGTTCAGGTTGAGGGTTACACACACAGAAATGCATGCGCACACGTGCCTATTCAGCCTGTGAGGGACTCGGTCGCGCTCCATGAGCACGAAAAGAGCCCAGATGTCAGCGCTCTGCGCACGCCAGCGTTTCTGTTTGAAAAGTCCTCCATCTTTCCTACGTTGCTCCATGACCCTTTCCGCACCTTCCCCATCCTGTTTCACTGCTGAGAACGGGCTGGCCGGCTGAACCTGTTCGTAACGTACATCTTACTGGGTGACGGCACATGCACCTTTGGCCATGAGACCCGCGCTGTGGCAACCTGTTGCCAAACATCGGCAAAGGCTATTTCCCCTCCCTCTCTGGGCAGCAGGCCTGAGACTGGGGACTGATGCTTATCAAAGCCCACCGCTAGCTACCAGTTCTCTCTCTCTCTCTGTTTCTTTCTCCCTCGCTTGCTCTCTGTCTGATGCTGAGATTTGGTGAGGAGTCAAGAATATCGATTCAGCCTCTCTCTCTCTCTCTCGCACTACTCATCCCCTTTTCCTCTGCACTGCTATCACTCCAACTCTCTTCACTTTATCTCCCTCTCTATCCACTACTTTTCTTTCTCTCTCCAGCGTGCAATCATAATAACCCCCCTCTTAGACGCCCAGGCAATAAACCAGGGCCTCCCCCCTTCCTGCACACATCTCCCTTGGCGAGGACAAAACCAATAAAGGCCCGGCTTAATTACAGCTGCTGAGTGCCGCCAACACCTGGGTACAACACCATGGGGCTGGGGGGGGGGGTTGTGACGGGATGTTGGGGTGGGGGGGTGGGTGCATAAGAACTACTGAGGATACAGTCTGAGTCCCACACATGAACCCTCAAGATGCTACTTTATAGTACTCACAGAGATGGAATAAAAGAGGTGATGGCAGCCCGGAGGCTGGCTGGGAAACTGTGGATAGGCCTTCAGCGAGGCATTTATCTCCCAGTAGCTCCAGTGGAGGAGCTCAGTCAGTTTGATTTTTACATCAACAAGGTGTTAATGTGTATCTGTGGGAAAAGGAAGCAGGGCATTGCTGGAATACAAAATATACACTCATCTTACCTTGGAAAAAGAAGGGTACAAACCGGGGGTAGGTCAATTCTATATGTGCAACAATGTGGCCAGTGATATATCAAGGTGGATACACCCCCAAATCAACACAAGTGTCCAGGACTGTGAAGTGCCAAGGGAGGGACCACTGTGGATCCATGTCCTTGTTTCTCGTTGTTTCAAGGTCTGCAGTCTGTCTGTCTCCTCATCCTCCCCTCCTCCCTTCTTCCTCCTACCCCTTTCCTCCTCTCCTTTCCCCCAGTTCTGTCATCATCAACATAAATCTGGGGCTCCAGAGGTTCAGGAGTCCCACAAGCTGCATACTGCTATAGCTGCCTGGTCTACAGCTCTGTCACCATGGTGACAGATGCCTGGGTGTTCCTGCCTCCTCCTGGTACTTTCTGTCTTCCTCACTCTGTTCCCTGCTTTGTCCCTCCACTGAGCTCCTATCACCTCCCGTCCATCCATAATGCTTGTTATCAGTACAATAAAGGTTGACAAGAGGCTACAAGAGCAGAAATCAGAGTGGAAAGTGTGTGTGTCTCGTATGCTGCATGCACAACAAACTGGATGTGTGTTTCAAAGACTTGAGATGATAATAATAATGTCAGTCCATCATTTTGAAATTCATTTTATGGCGTTAGCGTAATGGAACGCACAAAACAGTGGAAGTGAAAACAGTCCATTTAGTGAAGTCTGTGATTGTCACTGGTGCTGTATGTGCCTTTATCGTGTCTGGCTATGCTCTTTGTATGTTATGCACATTTGTTTGTCTGGTTATGGATTTGTCCTGTTGCCTTAACTTTTTTTTTTCTTTTTCTTTACTCGGGTCTCTCTTGCAAAAGAGATCTTCATGTCAATGAGATTACCTGATTGAATAAAGGTTGTTTATGTAAAACTGGCTAATTCCATTTCCTTCTCTCTATGTTTATTTTATTTGTTCCAAAGTAGAATTTGGTGAATAATGTGCAGGAATGATTTGCACACCAAAGAGACCTGGACCCCAGACTATGGGACCAAATGCCCAGACGTGTAATGATGCTGTTCAGATCTAAGCTAATAATAATAGTAATGAGTGCTGCATCAGCTGTAGGACAAGTTAGCACAGCTTTAATATTCCTGCTAACTACTTCGGTCAGTGATGTATTACCAAGAAGGAAAGAGTTTAAAACAGCTATTCCAGTAGGTGTGCTGTCATCCAACATAACAGTAGCTTGTTAAAAACACTCGTTAGTTTGATTTCCCAAACTCAAAAAGCTGCATGTCTGTTATGTAACAATGCTCTGCTAACACACATTACTTCACGAGCTCAATCTAGGACTGATACAGACACATTAGTAGCTACAGATGCAATGCTGAAAAGCAACTCAAATTTGACTCTTGGTTAAGAGGTCTTAAACCTCCTTAAAGAACTTGATTCAGGTTCCATCGCTGAACTGGCTTTAGGGTTCTCATATTCTCTCTGCAGTCTGAGGATGGGAGGAAGTGGAGTCGTCTTTGTGACAGCTGATGTAAAACCAGTCAGATGTTCAAGGGGTCCCAAAATGCACGTTTCAAATTTTGTATTAACTGCTATGAGTCATTTTCAACACATGTGGGCATAAACTCTGAGATAATGCAGTGAATGCATGCTTTTTCAGCATGATCACAATCAGTAACTCATGTTGAAAACTGCCATGAACACAAGCAGTCTTGAAATGTGTTAATTTGTCAAGGCAGACAAAAAGTGCGGAGAGAAGACATTTAAGCAAAATTGTGTCTCCAAACAGATCAGAGATGTGAGATGGAAATCTACAACATAGCAGAAAAGTGACTTGCTCCACCCTCCTGTCTTTTTCTTACACCTTATGTACATTTTGTTAGAAATAACATCCCCTGTTCCATACCTTCCTCCGTCTTTTTAATCAGGCCCTGCTAACATCAGGATTAACAGACAGGGAGGATACATCATCATTTCTATTGATCAAATATTACACCTTATCACTATGGCAACCCCATGGCTGGAGGAGACAAGTGAAGAGATGGGTATGGGTGTGGTCGGGGGGGGAAAGTTGGGAGGGGGCGTTCTCCACCTTAAATGTACAACTGGCAGCGTTCAAATTGGATTTCCCCTTATCTGTGACTGAACCCGTTGTACTGCACACGTAAGTAATGAAATGCAGAAGTGCACAGCTGCAAATATGCTGTCACTGCAGGAGGACAATATATGACACTGTGGGATGTAAACAGCTGTGAGGATGAGGATGACTCACTAAAATCACACCCTAGATTGTGCAGCCCATTTGCAATCATTAAACAGCAGCAATATGGGTTTTATTTAATATGCTGGCTTTGAAACACTGTGCTGCTTTCAATATATTGCATCTATGCAGAAAATCAAATGCAGCCATTCATATCTCACTTATACCATCACACACTTTGCAAAAGGCTCATCTGGGAGAGGCCCGTACCACAAACTCAATAACATCCCCTCTATCCCTTCAAACACCAGTCCGACAACAGGCACACTTTGGTATCGGTGGGGGTGGGGGGGTGGGGGGGGTGGGGGGGGTGGGGGGGGGGGGGTTGTAGACGGTCTGTGTGCGTGCGTGTGTGTGTATTAGGGGAGGGGGTGAGTATGGTTGCAGTTTAACTGTGGTGACCACTCCATCCAAACCATTCAGGCCTTCTAAGAAGAGATCCCCACACCCCATAAGGACCTCTGCTGACGCACACATGCATAATACATGGACGCTGGACCTAAAAGCATACAGGCCATTAGCAGGCCTGGCCTGGAGAGCGAGCGAGATAGAGAAAGAGAGAGAGAAACACACAAACAGCTCTGATCAAATGGATGGCCAAGCTGGCTCGCCACTGATAACAGCGCACATTGCTGGTTTGCAGAGTTGTTCTGCTGTTGTTTTGTATCAGTGAGCTACATGGTATTACTTACAGACCCAGAAATGAGTGGACATTAAGGCCTCAAGGTCCTGGAACAGTATTTAAAGTGAAGACACACTTTCTACCAGTTTGTACCAATTAGCCAACTAAAACAGCGTGATAATTCAGCATGGGAGTGATGGGAGTAGTCCTGTTGTCGACTACCATTCAGAGATTGAGTCTACCGGAGGAATTTGCTGTGAAGAAGGAGAAAAAGGGTAGCGATGGAAAATAAGTTCAATTTAATCAGTCAGATGTGATGATTGCTGGATCACAGTTTCCAGGCACAGGGCCGTTCAGCCCTTCCAGCGGCTGAGTGTTCTGGCCATGTAATGTGAGGTGGCAGAGAGCCCAGCAATGCTGTAAATTATTTCTGACGGTAGGGTGGGGGGACAAGGGGGAAAGACTTGCGGTCCCCGGGGACAGATGGTGCATGGTGTGGAGATACGGGGGCCTGTACCATATAGCAAGGCCTGCATAGTGTATAGTGGCCTGCGTGCTCTCTCGGCCCTGCGGCTGCTGGAACATGAGTCTGTCTGCAAGTTTGAAGCCCTTCTGCAGTCTGTATAATGTGTCTAACAGCCATGCCTGGCCAGATGAACAGGGGCCTCTCCGTCGGGGCACGGAGCATTTAGCAGACTAATCATAACATGCTCCAATGCATCTAAGTGAGATTCCTACCCCTCTCGCTCTCTCTCTCTCTCTGTACACACAACACAAGCACTTCTTTTCCAGAACATGTAATAATACAGTAGGCCTGTATGTTGCAGTAACATTATACAGCTAAAATGGTAGTATAAGGCTACAAGTTACAAATGATGAACATGACTGCCATATGCACCGTGACGTCTTAATACAGTGGCAACATGCAGCATGTGTTTGTTGATGGTTTTCTGCAGTTTGGTCACTATAAGTAGCTCGTACCTGCTCTGTGTGCTGTTGTGTTGTTCCAGAAACAAATAGCCTGCGTTTGAGTGTGTAGGTAGATGTGTGTGTGTGTGTGTGTGTGTGTGTGTGTGTGTGTGTTTCCACTCATTTCCAGCCCCGGACTCGGGAAAGGCACACTCTACCCTCCTGCTCACCCCTCCTCACGGGCACAGCAGCAGAGGCAGCACGGCGCACACGCTGCAGCAGCGGTGCGCCGGGGCGGACGCGCAGGCGCACGCACACGCATCATACATGCACGGCAACTCGCGCGCAGCACAGTCTCACCCGGGCATGGTCACGGTCCACCTAAACGGTTCATTTTACCCCCCCACCCCCCACCACCATCGTCCGGCTAGGAAATATCTGCGGCAGCAACTATACTGTAGGTTGTTATTACGCAGACTGGCCGCCGATCGATAACCCCCCCCCCCCATACTCGTTTGACATTCCAACGGGGAAGCCCTTCCTCATAAATCAGGGCAATTCTTTACAAAGGAATCACTCACCCGATGTTGCTCAACGCCTGCTCGAACAGCTCCGTCTGCAGGATGTTCTGAGGTGCCGAGAAAGCCCCGTTGAAATGTGATAAAACCGAGCTACAGAACTGACGCAATGTCTCAAACTGCATTTTCTCCCTCCGTTTTCTTTTATCCTCAGTAAATGATCACCCTTCCTCCTTTCAGCAACAATACATCCCAAAGCCTGCGCTCTCTCCGGACGCCCCCCTCCACACACACACATATATATATATATATACCTCCTCAGTATTTTGCTCGTTTTATCTCCCGGGGGCGCATTAAACGCAGAAAAGACGCCGATCAAGTTCCATGTTTCTCCTGCCGCTCCTGGTAAAAAGTGTCCTTAAACGAGACGCATTCCGGGCGGGATCCTTCCGTCATAATGCTTCGCAACTGAAGCGAGAAAAACGAGGTGGCGCCGGTGCCGGTAACGAGCCTTTTCTTCTTCTCGCTGTAGCCGAAATCTCTTCTCTGTGTGCAGGAACAGGCGAAGCAGCGCCCGGAGGAGAGAAGAAGCAGAGAAGCATCCTACACGGCGGCCAGCATCAGCATCAGCATCAGCATCAGCATCAGCATCAGCACCAGCATCAGCAGCAGCAGCAGCATCCCTCACCGGCGCATCAGCTGCTGCCTCACATTCAACTCATATTTCCCGTCGCCTATGACGAGCACACAACACACACACACACACACACACACACACACACACACACACACACACACACACACACACACACACACACACACTACGGGGCTGATATGCAATCGTGCGCCATATCTCCCCATCCTCTTCTCATGCACTGTTTGGGACGCGCACAGCAGCAGATAGAGCACAAGACAAAACAGGGCAGAGAGGCGATGCTGTCGGCAGGTGTTTGCTGCCTTATATCCCACATCTGGCTCCAGAGCCCCAGCTCCTCGCCAGTAATACAGACCTAGTACTTCTGAACGGGAGGGTGCCTGCCTGGGAGGAAAGGGCACACATAAAAAGGGGGGTTTTCCCAAGGGGGCTATAATTATTGATATATTTTTCGTTTTATTCAGTCAGTGGTTCAACAGAATCCACTGAGGTTCAAGAGGTCCCTTAGAGCTGTCAAAACAAAGCATTTGATGTTATTCGATATTTTTACGGGACAATCAAAAGTCAGCTGAACACATTTTTGAACCTTTACAAAGGTTTTACAAAGTGAGTTCTGCTATATGCAAGTTTAAAGTACCATTTCCTGAGCAGGAAGGTGACCTGCTTGTGTGTTACACCTCCAATATCTATTCAATTCAATTCAATTCAATTTTATTTATATAGCACTATATCATAACAGAGTTATCTCATAGCACTTGTTAATATAGAGCAGGTCTAAACCAACTGTATAGACCCAACAATTCCACCATGAGCAGCACTAGGCGACAGTGGCAAGGAAAAACAGGCAGAAACCTCGAGCAGAACCAGGCTCTGGGTGGGCGGCCATCTGCCTCGACCTAGAATATCTAAGTCCTGAGAGATATATAAAACACTATAAATCAATTCTCCCTTCACAGGTTAACTTGTATCCAATATTCAAAATTAGCCCTTGGAACATGTTCAACATTCAAAGATACTCAAAGCCTTTATGTGACGTGTAGCATCAATTAAAAGATGTTTTACAGTTCTTCGCAACACATGAGAAGACTAAGTAATAACAATACAACACCCAAGATTTTGACCACCTGGCTCTTAGTTTTGCCATCATATCAGTTACAGTAACATGTAACTCGCCAAACGAAAGGGCGTTTGTTTGCTTACAGCAGACCTGTCATAGTATGGAAGCCTGTTTGGGTGCACAGGGCTGAGCTGAGGCAGGTCAGAGTTGTGTCTTGGGTTATTCCGTACTTACATTTGCTATTTTAATTGATTAAGTGTGTTCGCACTGACAATTATGATGAAAACACAGTGCACTATGAGTACCCGGATGGTGTACTCGTAGCGGTCAAAAGGTTTAGTGTGGAACGCTTCTCGCCCTCAAAGGTCGACATCTTGGCTACGTAGAGGAAGAGGAGGGACACCCAACCTATGAAAATGGTGGCCGCGGTTCCGATTGTTACGATGAACGCCTCAGTGAAAGTAAAAGCACTGTCATTTTTATTCATTTTTTGAAAAAACTGAATTGAAGTCAAGTGAGAAAGCAAGCCGGGAAGATATTTTGCCAGGGCAACAATTGTGGTAAAGTGTTCCGATAATGCTCCAACCGGTTGCAAGAAGAGGTTAAATGTTGCGGTTGTCATTTCCAGTAAGTGACGGCCATGTTTGATTTGAGTCAATGCTACCATGTTGAAATTCATGCACTACGTACACTAAACACATAGTGTAAACAGTGTACTACATGGTAGTGTACTAACAGAAAAGTATCTGAACTGAGACACAGCATAGGTTAGACTAAGCTATGATGGACTCAGCTGTGCAGAGCCGCTCTATACTGGACTGGCTCGGACTGGATGTTAAAGGGCCAGTCTGAGTGCGTTGCTCTTCCTCTTCTAACATTTTTGGCAGGCTGAACGGCTACTGCTGAATGTGTTAAAAGAAAAAATATGCAGAATCGGAGGAATTTCCAACAGTGAGTATGTTCCAATCCCAGTGTAATCATTGTTGTTTCATCAGCCTCACCCAACACTGCAGCTGTCCCAGCGTATCTGTGTGTTCATTCAAATGGCACCTCCGAGACCAAGATAAATTAGAAGCCTTCCCAAGTTATTTCTCCTTATAAATAGACTGTCAGCCTTTTCCCCTCCTTTCTTCAGCAGAACAGATCCGGGAGTTAATTTAAACATTCTTTAAGATTAATGAAAGTGGGTTTTGGTGCTTATGAAGTGGAAGTTCTATTTATGGACTCTCTGCTATCCATCATCAGCATTATGCCTTGAATTTCCCGACAGTCAGTTTCCTGTTGTGTCACTGCGTATGCAGGCAATGCCAATGCGAGAATCCCTCCCCGGTACCATCTCCACCTCTCTAGCCATGCAATCAATTAATATACTGTGGCGAGGGCCTGGCCTGGAACCGAAAGTGACGGGATGACTGAATGCTTGGAGCAGTCTGATCTATAGTCAGGCTGATCATCCATTAACACCACCTTAAAGCAGCCAGCCATTTGAGGAGAAGATGGATAATGTACTTCAGTTGCACTGACACACACAATACTGTTATCCTGCATCACTCTTAAAGGTTTATATAGTGCAGCCGTGATTACAATTTGCAGTTACAGACGACGCTCTGGTCTGTGTGATGCTACTGTGCAGTGTGTATTCAGAATATAACAACATAATGGATGAGAGGTTTAACAAGGATGGGCACAGGAACAACATTTTACCAAGACAGGGGAGAAAAATGTGTCTCTTTTGGAGTCATAACGGTGCTTCTGAGTATGTGTCACAGTTGCGCAGCACCTTCATTACACTGTGAAAGCACGGAAAGTATGTACACTTATCTCAAACACTCACTGCTGGTTCCGCACACTGGAGATATCCATCAAAACATCCATTTGGAGCAAAATATCAGGCAATTAAACCAAAGAGTCCCCCCCCCCACCCCCATTTTGTCAGGTTCCGAGTGGATTAAGAAGCAAACACAAGGTTGCAATGGCAGAGAGAGGACACAGAACTAATGAGTTGTGTCTCTAAACATGCTGTGGGTGCAAGTGTGTGCATGCTGGTTTGTCCCTGCGCTAGACAAGTGGGAGACGTGGCCCACCAAGTACACATTTACAAGGTCATGCAGAGAATAGGAACAGGGACACAGGCTGGGTAGGGAGTTAACTTCACCTCCTTTCCTACTGCACCTCTTCTAATATGTGTATGTGTTTGCACAGAATGTATATATGTGACGGCGGGCTAACTGAGAGCCAAACTCCCTTTGGATTCCTGAGCTTACTCTCCACCGGATGGCACAGAGCCCACATTTCCCATCTTCCCATGGGGAAGTCTGATGTTGTGACCAGAAGAGAGACAAAGGCATCCGTTAGTCTGTGGGCTCTGCTTGCTGTGACGGTCCAAGGGTTATGGAAAACAAAACCTGATATCACAGCCTTACTGTAACGCAGGAGAGAAACAGGGGGTGTGTTTCCTCACAGAGTTTCCCCGCTGCCAATTTGACCTTCACATTTTGTTGTCTCAAACTGAAGACAATTTTAGACATTCTAGGGGAAAGTCTTAATTAGCGTGTATGCAGTATTACATGTATGTCCACATGTAAGTCTAGCTTAGTTTAAGTATAGTCTAAGGTTGCACTGAACAAATGTTGAGTTACCCCTGAAAAGAAGCAAACAAGGAGATTAGGGAGGGTTTTCTGAAATGGCTCTCCTTTCCACCTTTCTGCTGGAAATACATTTCTAGAGAGTGTGTAGATGCTGACTATATGCTTCTCCTGCTCGCTTTGGAGGAAGAAAGAGGAAGGAGCCCCCATGTGGACGCCAAAGTAACTACCTCGTTGGACACCAGTATCAAGAAACAAGCAACCGGATGTAAGATTCACAAGCACAGCATGTCCGCGTTGTCAGCATCTGAGAGTGTGCTAATCAGAGGGGGCATTTAGTGCATATGACAAATGGAACTGTTAGAAAAATATTCTACTCTTTTCCCAACAGGAACACAATGTTCTGCATTGCAATTAGGCCTGATCTTGCTTTTCTACTCCAAAAGCATGGTACTAATGCTTCATTTTCGGGCCTTGCGGTGCCTGAACGTGCCTACAAACATTCCTGATGACCAAAAGGTAGAGACCGTATAAATTCTTGCAAACACTCTTCACCTTCCAGCACCCCGTTCTCGCTGGGCCTGACTCAAACCATCTGTGTTGATAAGGGCTGTGTGATGTGTGTGTGTGTGTGTGTGTGTGTGTGTGTGTGTGTGTGTGTGTGTGTGTGCGTGTGCGTGTGCGTGTGCGTGTGGAGAAGAGAGACAGTGAGTGGGTGGATGACTGTTGTAGAATTGCTGAGTTAGTGCCAGATACAGTATCTATGTCTCCGTCTCCTTTATAGGCCTCATGGGCTCCATGTACAAGCCGTTTTATATGGGGCCTTGACTGGCTCGCTGGGAGATTGCTCTTATGCTAGGCTTGAATCACTGTTCTGCACAATGGCCACATATCTCATCGCTAATGCTAAAAGGCTCTGCAGTTGCGTCCATGCACCTTCAAGAAGCGGCATTAAATATGCACGTTCTTTACACCTGTAATGCATTACTTCCCGATCAGACAATCTGGATTTTGCACAACAAAAACAGCAGCTGTGTAACTCATACAGATTATGTAGTCGGCGTGTGCTTTTTTCACACATAGAACTGACCTGTCTATGGGTGTGTCGCCGGGTACCGAGTACCTCAGCCCCGAACCGTTGTCAAGGGACGCCTGTCTGGGCAGGAGCCCGCCGTGAGGTCTGCTTCTGTCTGACGCTGGTGACAAGTCCCCTGAGGCTCCCTGGTAGGGGTACAGGGACGGGTCCTGCAGTTTGGCCTTCTTCCCCTGCGGCCCGCCCTCAAACACGCCCCGCACCTGACCAGGCCCCGAGCCGTAGAACCACGCCCCCGATTTGGTGAGGATTTCTTGTTGTTTTCGGCACAAGTTGCATACCCACATAACCTGCAGGGGAAAAAACAGGGGGGTGTTAATAATTTGGAATGGTGACTGACAGGCAGATGTTGTCTTATATAACCTATGATGAGCTGTAATGGAGTGATTTGGGTGTTTGTGTTATGTAAAGCTTCAACATAACTGTGAGGCATATCGCTGTTGCTGGGTGAAAATCTTTTCACATCTAAACTGTCAGGTTTTCAGAAACTAGTTATGACTGATTAGATTTGGGTTTTCACCCCACAGCGATAATATTCATGAACAGTATTGACAATTCATGTTGATGAGGTGAATGATGAAATATTTTACACATGCAGCAGCCTTTGATATCATTGAAAGTCATATGGGTTCAGTTTATTATTATTATACATTTCGAGTCTGTGAGTCCCTGTAGATCTCCTAAAATGTGCTAGGGTTTGCACAAAAGCTAATTTTTTTTCTTATTCGTTATGATGCAGTACGTTACTATTAAACTCTTTCCTTCCTGGTGCAGAGCCTACGTGACTAATGATTGCAGAGATTACGCACATCTTAATGAAGGTAAAGTAAGCAGAGATAATGCAATGGCGGTTAATGCACTTTGGTAAGACAGAATAGCAACATTTTCCATCTGTTCTGCCCTACAAGGACCGGAGAGGCGGAGGTTTATACTGCTCTGTGATGTCGTGCCTTTATCTGCTCTATACTGCAGCCCCAGCCGCAAGCTCACCACATCAGCCTCATAAATCCAGGAGTAGACACGAGCCCTGATCACTATACACACACACGCACACAGACAAACACACACAACAAGGCAAACAGTCAGCGTTCTCTTTCGAATCACCTTGTGGTGAATACTTGTGTGGTTTTACTTGTAAAAACGCTTTCTGCCTGCCCCAGGTGACCACACCAGCCTCGTCAACGCCAAGCCACTTACAGTGATATCTAAGTGTGAGTGAGAGGACTAGCAGCTAGCAAGATGATTGACATGCCAGACGGCCAGTAGGGCAGCCAAGAGCTACCGCAGCCCCCCACCCCCACACCACACTCCCCAGTGCTGAGTCAGTTCATTACCGTTATTAGTGCGAGCGGGATCTGAATGCTGCCTCACCCGCCATCAGTTGGTCTGTGGCTTGCCAGTTTTTTTTCAGTAAGCGCTGAATCAAATACAAAATGACTGATATGTTGTTCCTAGATTAACAGAACTCACTTAAACTGTGTTGGTCTGTACAGTAACTGGCTGCAGCAATTCAAAGGCTGGATTTGTAGCCATAGCCTAAACTGCTTATCTCAGAGCACAGGGTGCTACAGAGTAGAAACTGCTGTGGTAGAAACACACCAAACAATCGCAGGGGTCGGCAACCAGTAGCAGTCCGCGTGCTAGCACGCAGATAAAAAGAAGAATTTGTATGAGGTGTCTGGGTGGAGAAGAAGAAAAAAGCAAAAAAAACCACCTTAAGATTCAGTCCCCCAGCCTCTCGTGTGGCTGGCTAAGTCATCAAACATGTCAGTGTTCACGGGCGGGAAGTCACTGAGAGACCACGTCCTTGTCACTGAGCGACCTGCTTTCGGTCAGGACGGGACGCTTGAACAAAATCTGGGAGGGATTTCATGAACCTCTACGCCGTGATACCCTCCTGGTGAAGCTTCCTCATCGTGAGATAGCAGCAACAGGTACAGTGTGTATGGTAGTCAGTATTTGTGATTGTAGTGCACATCTAGTCCCAAGCAGGGTGTATCTCTGTTTCTGTGTGTGTGCGTGTGTGTGTGTGTATGTGAGTGAATACAGCGGTAATATTGGCATTTGGAATAGGCAAACTAGGATTCAAAGCTTTCAACAACGGCCATTTTGTGTCAGGTTAGGGTGTTATTGGCTACTTACACTGACTTAACACAACAAAGAAGAAAAAAGTAGGCGGCAGCAATGCAATGCAAGGTTTGCAAGGCAATGAAGGTTTGCACGTCACCCAGAAGTGGGCGGGAACAGCAGGCTGCCTTACTTCATACTGCCACATGTGAGCGTGGCAGCCATCTTAAAGCCGCTAAAAAGCAATGATGAATTATTTTAGTCACAAGCTTAACAGTAACAATGCAGGCAGCATGAACTGGCCTATGTGACAAATGAGGCATTTATGACCAGCTATCAATGTTACAGATGGGCTATAACTGTGCTGACACACAATGGAAGCAGGGAGGCTACAAAATGTGCTTTATGTGTCTCAGAGGAGTGCAGCCAGTGAGGCCACGACTGTCTCTTTAGCTGGGGGTCATGCTGAGAGCGCTGCAGCGAACAAAGAGTCATCAGCTGAGACCCGGGAGCCACCTGGGCCAGTTTTCCTGCCAATCAACCACACATCACTTCCTGCACCTGGACGTTACACACACGTACATACTTACACCCATGTGAGCGTGCACACATACAGTGATTTGGTTCGACATTACATCTGAAAATGGATTTATCACATGGAAAAGGCAATTAACTTGCTGACACAAGTTAGTAGACATCAGTGGCCCCAGAGGTTACAGGTACCCCACCTCAGACAGGGAAGGTCCTGTCAGAGAGGTTATCACTACATAGCAATCATCCAAGATGGGCCGATTTAAGAAGTGGTTTAGCTTGCAATATATATCATCCATCTTGTAGCAATTACAGTAAATGTAGCCATGACTTCCTGGCAACAAAGTACTCAAATTAAAATGATATTAAACGCTGCAGCAAGGAGAGGGAAAAAAACCATACAGATAGACTTGCTAAAACAAATTAAAGAAGCGAGGTTAATTGGTCCAATATACAGTACATACAGTATATTGGTTGTAATAAGAATGATGAGCGCACACATGTGACAGAGGCTGGTGTGTGATGTGGGCACATACAGGCAACTTCAAATCCAAAATATCTGAGTTTAGATCATGACAATGATTCCTACTTGAGTTAGTTGGGGTTTTTTCCCAGCCAAATATTTCCCTAAACAGCAATGACCACAGGATGAATCCCATCTTATCCAATAATACCACTATCAGGTGAAAATAGCATACCTATTTTAATCATTTCAGTTGGAGAGATGCTATCGTTACACATTATGCATACTAATAATGAAATATTCCAATGTAAGATGCATTTCAGAGTTTGGGCTCTGTTCCACTTGTGGTTAATTCCGGAAAACTGCCTTTCTCTGTCAAACGGCCCACATGCTTCACAGAAAACTGCAGCCTATGACCTACATATTTACCCACCAAACTGCAATTAACATATAGTCAGATTCTGTGCACCGCTCCGGCCTGCCAATAATAATTAACCATGTTCTCAGCCCTTGGACTCTGCATGTCAAGCTCTTTTATCTCATAAGTGAATACCTAATAGCATATTGGTATTCCAAACAAAAAAAACAGGCCAACAAAAACATGCGTGGGTCCAGTAAATGTTGAGCACAGTGAGCCTCAGACATCAATACTTGGATTTGATTTGCACTTTGGAACAGAGTCAGAATGAAAATTGATGTTTATACAGCGCATTAGGCAGGAAGAGCAAAAGTAAGGAAAAAGTACCACTGCTGGGCTGAATCCTCATATGTCCAAAAAACATGACACCAACTGCAAAATAAAAACAGCTTTGTTTTGAGCTGGATGACGGTGCATTTTGAGATTATCTAAAGGGATTTGAAATGGCTGCGCTGGCCCAAGAATTTAAAGTTGTATCAACTTATGTGGATTAGGAGCAGGAAAAACGTAACCTATGCTAAGGATGATAAATAGATTCACATAACATCAAGGTTGAAATGGACTTTAGTGTTATATGATGCTAAATGACTGTACAGATCTCAGAAATAGACAAAATTCAAGGAAAAATCGAATCACGCTGTATCCGAGTACCAGATATGTGACAGTAACAGAAACACGTTGTCTCATACATTACACCAGTCTTTAGTCACACTGGCAGAGACATCACACAGCATGAGGCTGCTAACAGTCCATGTAAAGACGCAGCCCAAAGACAGCGTGAGCGCCACTCACACTGATGGGAAACTGTCATACCCCTCCTTCCATAACAGCTCACAGACTCCACAGCAGATGCATATATGCACAATGATACACGCAGGCATAGGAGAGGTATGTTGTCGCTGCAGCCATTCTGCCCAAGACTCTCCAAAGACACACACACACACTTCCCTTCGGCTTAACTCCTCGCGACTGAGCGCAGGCAGGGGGTTGAGGGCTGCAGCCCTCGGGCAGGGCCATCTCTCCCTGGGTTTGTACATTTCATAGTCATTGAACCTGCAGCTAAAGAGAGAAAGCTAAAAACCTAGCTGTAGTCCACATTGAAAACACCAGGAAGATACATACTCCATTAAACGTGCTATAAGCTGTTTACTGAGGCACTGAATTAAGGGAAACAAACACCCAGTAACCATGGTATCCATAAATAATTTCCTTTCTAATACTTCCTCCTCAGACTGATGTTTTCAGTGGTACCAGCAAATATAATCTTACAAAAAAATGTGTGTGTGCTTAGAAGAGGGAAATAGCAAAACATACACCAGCTAAGTGTGCCACTGAAGGACGGACAGACAGATGTTTGTGACAAAAAAGATGTATCTAATCCGAAATGATGTGTGCCATATGGCCTGTCTCATAAAGGTGATGTAGATTTTGAAAAACACATTTATATATATATATACACAGTCCTTCCCCATATATACTACGCATTTAGAAAATACCACGTGGCCCTCAGCAATGTACTTCATATGTTTGCTTTTTGCCTGCCCCATTCAAGAGTCTCCTGGGGGAGTAATACACACACACACACACACACACACACACACACACACAAAACCAGCTAGATTTGCAGGAAGCGAGAGCACTGAGCTCTCTCTTGTGGCCATTAAACTGCACTACAACATTACTTAACCGAGGCTCCGGAGTGAATCAGCAGTATCCTTCCAGGCATATCACAGTGTGCTCAAATGGAAAGCCAGCTCCCATGTTAAATTAAGTAACTTCCATTTTTACATTCACTCATTTTACATCATTCATTCATAAGAGTATGTGTAAAATGACCGCTAAAATTATTCTCTTGATTGCACAGGAGGCTGTTTATAGAGAACCTTTGTAGTGACTGTCATCGCTGCCACATTCATTTGATTGAACAGATAAAACGAATGACATGACAATGACGAACATCCATTTGGGCCAGTGGTCTAAGGTGCACACAATGTCACCATGAACTCCCTGGTCTGGTTCCATTCATAAACTGCATTTCATTGAATTTCCTTCCTTCCAGTTTCCTGTCAGCTAACCAATAAACGGCAGAAATGCCAGAGGAATGATGTGGTTTAAAGTAAAGAGTAGAGATGGCACATGCTGCAATATTGATGTGGCAGTAGAAGACCTGTCATAGGTATCATATTGCTTTGGTGTTTGTCTCTTTCACCTGAACTGAACCACTCATTAAAGACTCATTGTTCTGGGAGTGGAGTGTTCCTCAGAACATCCCAGTCTGGACTGAGTCCAGCTTAAGCTGCACAGGCATCAATAAGGATACTACCTAATACACTCCAGAGCAAAGTATTGCCAACGCTGGGGGCTGCACAAGTGTGACGGCTGCATGTGCATTCGGATGCACATCTTAGACTGATGACGGACAGGACAGGAGACAATGCGCTGTGGAAGCTGCTAAGTGCAAGTGGTCTTTTGAGGCAGTTCTCCGGAATGAAAAGTTTACAGCTGGCATCTTGGCGCCGACATTCACATGCCCCGACGCTGGCTGCGCGCGGTGAATTACATTTTAATGAGCTTCTAATTTTAGTGCGCGCGCCAGTAATAATAGTAATAATAGACCTGGTGAATATTTATGTCCCCTGTTTTGAAGTTCAGACGCACGAGGAAGAGGGGAAGGAAGGGGGGGGGGGGATATATCGCAGGAATCAAAAATGTGGCTTGACACAGAAATGGAAAACGCATCCGCTTCTTGCCTCCCTCGGACCTAAATGAACATGTCGATTTTTTTTGGAAGCACAGTGGAATGTCGGCAAACATGCCCCCGGCTCTGGAAGGGCGTACATGCAGACTGTCTGCGGACAGGCTCGCCGGAAGGAGCCGTGCGGGCTGCATCTTCCCCAGAGAGGCTGAAATGGTCACATTTGTCCCAAGCAAAATGACCGGTGAGCCTCGTGCCCTCCCAGCTTACCCATGGTGCCGCCGAGAGAACGCGCCGCGCCTGTCTGAGTCCCGCTGACGGCGTCCGCCGCTCCGCAGCGCCTGCCGACCTTCAGCACCGCGGACAGCTCCGGGTCCGGACAGCAGCAAACACCGTGAAGGTTACACCGGGGGCCCGGAGGAAACCAACGCAGTCTCCTTCTCCGGTTCCATCTGCGAAGCAATCTCAGCGTCCGCACGCGGCCCACTTCGTTGAACGGATTCCGATCTTGCCTCGCTACGCTGGAGCCATCGCGCCGCGCGTTGCAGCCCCGCACTCGGCGTCGGCAGGTCTGCGCGGAGGGAACATGTGAGCCGAGCAACGGCGCGTCGACATCACGCTGCGCGTCCCGACGCCGCTGCGTGAGCTCATCTGTCACACAGCTGACGAGAGCTCATTACATATGCGGCGCGCGCGCGTCCCGGCTCTGCCGCCACGGTCCGACGGACCCGCGGAGACACGCGGTGACGCAGGGAAGCCGCCCGGCACCGCTTCCTCCTGCGCTGGCGTCAACAGGAGCACTTTGCCGTCTCCTGAGGCCGCCGTCGGCTCGACACGGAGCTGCCGCCGTCGCCGCCTTCGTCTTGCGGTGCCTCTTCGTGCCACGATGCCGCGGGGCCCAGAGCGGCCCAGAGCGGCTTGCAGAACGTGACCGTGACGGTCCACGCTGCGTTCACGTGCTGCGGGAGTAACTGTCTAGTAGATGACTTGAAATATTTACATGTTATAGGAAATTCAAGGTGACGCGAGTGAGTTTTTCCACAAGGTTTGTTTGTAGCTTTTACATCGCTAACACGTGAGTCATGCATATCAAT